>CM059215.1:24197033-24224533 GCA_030347435.1 Clarias fuscus | reverse complement strand
AAATTGGAGATGTACTGAGAGATGATCCTCGAGGCATCCAGATACAGAGATCTGTCACATCAGGGTTACGTTACAGGAACAGGAACGCGCAAATGTTGACTGATGTCTTGGATATTTTTAATACAAATGTATTTTTATGATCGTTTGATAATCAAGTGCTTTCACCCCGGTTGCTCATCTTTTTTTTTTGCAAGATGCAGTGCCTGTCATAGATGCAGGTCATTTATGCAGTAGTTTTCCGATGGGACCGCATCACACACGCACACACACACACACAGACGCACACACACAAACACGCACGTACGCACTCTCCATTTACAGCAATTATGTAATCGTGTTTAAATTAAATACCTTTTAATGTGAATTAATTGCTTTGCTACTATTAAACGAACATGGGTATAGGGTTGCCAGATTTCAAATTAATCCTGACCCCAAAGTTTCAGCAGTCATGTACAGTATAACGTCAAACTATACGGTGTTGGTGTTTTTTCTGTTTGTTTGTTTGTTTGTTTGTTTGTTTTTTACAAGATTCCACATCATAAAAAATACTAAACAACACTTCTAATATATATAATTAAAAACGCCTCAATCTGGCAACCTGTAGCTGTACAGTAGAGTAAAGGTGCTGAATGCTGAAGATTCAAATGAGTATGGAGAGACATTGTGTACTACCTGAAATGTTTTGTCTGGATGGGTGAATTACGTTGCCTTACATTATATTCCATTATATAATTTAGTTATTATGGATACATTTAATGAGCTTTACTAGATTTCACCTTGTGTTACGTTTGTAAGATATACATATGTAGGTGGCACGGTGGCTTAGTGGTTAGCACTGTCACCTTGTGCATCCAGGGTCTAGGTTCAATTTGCACCTTGGGGTCTAAGTTTGCATGCTTGGTGGGTTTCCTCCATGTACTCCAGTTTCCTCCCACAGCCCAAAGACATGCAAGTTAGTCTAATCGGCATTCCCAAATTGCATATTGAATCCGTGTGTGAATGTTGCCGCCACTGTTTTAAAATACTCAGTTTTACTTGTATTATAAACCATTCAATGTTGGAATAATGAGTCTTATAATACATTAACATTAAACAAATGTTAAATTGTAGTCTCTCAAATAGGGGTGTGGCAACCCACCGATGGCGGCGCACAAACCTGGGTCCGAAAATCAATAGCCTAGAGCCTTCGCTGTCTGAGCCACCACTCCCACAGCTTATGGCTAGTTTGTTCTTATTAAAATAGTTCCCCTTGAAGGTAGCTCGAACACACAACTTTGATTTTATCCAAACATCCGTCTAGAAGCCTTTTATAATGAAACTGGCTGTTCACTAGACCTTGTGATGTTTCCTCAATCATTTTATTATCCGTGTTAAACCATTATCACACACATAGTCGGGTAACTGCAATGCAATTATGGGAAACCAATCGGGACAAACTTGGTCATATAATTATATACAGTATGTGTGTAGTGTGTATGTGTATATAATATATACATACACATATTTATATTTTACAAAAAGAGCATACCTGTATAAGAGCACTTGCCACTATGTACATATAGTTTTATTTATCCCATCTCAATTTGTTTCTGTTACTTCTCATGTGAGCGGTGAAAGCACACCGTGGAGGTGGTGGTGGGTTTTTTGCATTGGTATTGTTTATTCCATATGCTGACAATGAACCAGAAAGCACACTCAGTGGTGATGATTGCGTTAAAGCAGAAGTGAGCGGTGCTGATAGAGAGTTCTCATCATGGAGTCATGTGAGAAATATGCTGAGTTCATCATTCGCTGGTTTCCTTCAGTACAGCATTGAAATTAGATGCAAATAAGTCCTGTATAGAAGACTGTGATGTAAAGCAGAAAGGAGAGTCTGCATTGTCATGTGTTGTTGAGTTCCTTGAATACCTGTGGTCTTGTGTATTGGCTATGCTTTCCAGAGCTACATGTTGACTGCTGTTATTTTGTTTGACCCTCCCAGGTTCCAAAACTGCTGCTTAGCTTGCGCGGGCCTGACGACAGTGCAGATCCACGTCTGTAAAAGAGCTGCTGCATGCAAGCAGAGGAGATTTATGAAGCTTTCAAGGCCTTTTGGTGAGTCATCCAATCCCTTTGCCGCTGGGAAATGATTGTGGTTGTGAATGCACTGCACATGCAAATACTGGCCCTAGATAGTAGAAGCACATGATTGCTTTTAAATGAGGTTTTCTAATTTTCTAATGTGAAAGTGATTCCCCAGAGGTGTATTCTGATAACACATTAGTTCCCATATTTCTCTTGTTGCAATTGATTGCTCAATGCTAGCTGACTCAGCTGAGCCATGCACATGACTGCTGAGAGGGATGATGTAAAAAGGGAACCAAAACCCCAGACGCCTGAACTCCTCTTCTACTTCTTTATTAATGTTTTGTCATGGGGTTAACAATCTAATAAACAAATTGATTTATAGCAACAGCAAAGTCTCTAAAAGGGAAAATGCTACTTTATCTAAAAGTTAATAAATAATGTGTCAAACTTTTTGGTTATTGTCTATTTATTACTGAGCAATTTTATTACTGAGTCCGAAGGTGCAATTTATTTTGTCATTGGATTTCCCTTTAATGGGATGACATGAAATATTTGCAAGTGTGCGTATAGTTATCATAAATGCGCAACACTGTCATCCACATTTTAGCAAGCAGAACTATTTCACACAATGAATAGCATGAAAACCATGTACTATTTTCCCGGACTGAAAAAGAAATCTGTGGAAATGAAAACCTGAAAACTGAACTAAGAATCCAAGTCATGTATTTGTTTGCTTGCCCATTTAATAATAATGAGAAGAACAAATAATAAAAATAAAAAAAGTAATAATAAGCATTTTATACTGTTGTGTTATTTTAATGCACTTTTTATACTTTTTTTCATAATTCACACTCATTACATTAAAATCAATTAATGCTTCATTGAATAACACTTCTCTTTTCAATATGACAGTACAGTCCGCAACTAAACTCAGCATTTAAAAAAAAAAAAAAAAAAAAATTAATATGTAATTAATTAAGCATTATCACACGAGAAGGAGTGCTGTTGTGCTGGATATCAGCACAGTTGGTATATGGCGATAGGCACAAGGGAGCAGTCAGAGTTCATTATAAGTGGCAGGTGTGAAAGTAGTTTTAAGTTCTTACTCGTACTATGTAGACAAAAGGGTGAAGAGAATAAACCATTTTTTACATTTCCACTTATCCTGCTTTAGAATATCAGATAGAATATAACTTCTGGGTTCCAGGGTTGAATCCCAATTAGGATTAAATGGGAAGCTAGTGTGTTCTGTACAGAGTACAATTCACTTGACCCCCACACCATGTAGTGCCCTCGATTAGGGGTATTAGGGCTACAGTTTTGTGGTAGAAGCTGTTATATTTGTAGCTCGTCTTAGCTGTATAGAAAACAATACAGATGGAATTCAGAACGACTTACTGTAGAAGCAGCTACTAAATAACCAAGTGTTATTTATGTGTTTTCTTGCTGAAAGTGCTTTTGTGATTGGTTTTGAATGTGGGCTTTGGCAGGCAGTTGTTCTCTCCTCAGGATTGAGGACCGTACCGACCTTATTTTTACCCATTCTGCAACTGACCATTTTTAATAATTAACGAGTATTAGAACACCTGTGACGTGGAGTCATGCATATACTGTAGTTAAACGTCCCTGTACCATTACCGTCTATTTTCACCACTTATGGTTCTTGTAAAATCAGTGTACTCGATCAGGACCCACTGTTGTAGATTACTAATTGATCTGATTCTGATCATTATTTATATTTGTGTTGTTTTGATTTTACATGTGAAAGTTAACCTGAAAAGTCTATGTAACACTGATCTGATTATATAATATTATACTAATTTACTATTTGGTATCCAACCTGTAAAGTCAGCTGGTGTAACGTGATATGTTTTAACGTCAAAGTTCATTGATTTTTAAGAGTTTTAACAGCAATAATAATAATAATAATAATAATAATAATAATAATAATAAAAAGCCTTAAACTGAATTCTGTAATGAAGAGCCAGTGCAAGGGTATTGACCTGTGTTCTGCTTGAAAGCTGTATATTTCTTTCCCTTTTTAAATGGAATCATACTGCTAGAGGAAATTAAAGTTATTTCTCCCCTGCCCCATGTTTAGCGTCTGATGATTGCTTCTTTAGAGGATACTGTAGCGGAAAAGCTTTCTCGGGAAATGTATTCCTCAGATCAATTTCACTTCTTCAGTTTCTAATGAGGTGTTCAGGACACTTTACGGCAATCTGAAAATATCAACAAAACTTCACAATGTCAAGAATATGAACGATTGGCACCATATCTCTTTACTCTCTCCCAAAGCTGGAAATGAAGTGGATTAGTTTGAAAAGTTAATTTGAACCTTTCAAAAAATATGAGAGAGTTTTTCTACGCATAATTGTTCCATTAAAAAAGATCCATTGTTTGGTTATCTGTATGAGCTTCATTGCTCTAGTACAAAACCTACAGTAATAAGAATGTTTCATATAGCAGACATGTCAACTTCAATTGACTACATTGACTGCACAATAGTTTAAACAATCTCAAATGTACCTGTGACCTGCTGTCACGTGAGACTTTTTTCCTGCACCTGTGCCTCTTATAAATAAAGTGGCAAAGTTTTTCTCTGTAGTATGGTCTGTCTGTTAGTGATTAAGCTTTGAACTGCTTTTTTAGCACACCCTCAGATGACCTGTATTTTACTGTATTTTGATGCTGTCTGATGTGCATGGGAGCTCACTGAGGTGTTTCGATGGGAAAGGGGGATCACTTGTTAGAGCTTATCTCCCCACCCCTATTCCCTGTCAGCACGAGGTCATTGATTTCTTGCGGTTTTATTTCAAGGATTGAAACAAACCTGCTCAAGAAAGTGTTCTCAGATTACTGTCTTCTCAAGTTTAAAATGCATCATATCGTCTTATCGTTTTCTCTGCTTTCTTTTTTACTGAGCGAGTTTTTTTTTTCTTTTCTTGTTGTTGTGAGGGTTTTGTGTTGAAAGAGAGTTGTGTGCATTGTTTAAAAGTCAAATTAAATGTCAAGCTTCTTGGTCTTAAGTTAACTGTCTCACTGACCTGGTGAAACGTCCAAGACTGACACTTGTGCAGATGCGTGGCTAGTTCCCGTCATAGAGCCTGTCGTTCACTGGCAGTTGTTTACTGTGCAAAGATTTGGATGGCTTCCATCTGTCAGCCTGCTCTTGACCAGCTAGATGTCATCACTTGCTTGATGCTGAGTTTGTTAGTTCAGTTTATTATTTTGTGCATTTATTGTTGGACAAAGGACACTTTGTCCTTTTTATTGACATCAACATTTGAAGCAATAAGAATAAAAGAATAACATATTTTTAGTTTAATCTAGAGGATTTTCCATATATTCTGAGAGGACATCATGAGCATCTGCCTGCCGTGCTGTTCGTCTCATGCATGCACAAGGCTTTGTGTGACATTCAAAGTTGATTAAAAAATGAAATATGGATGACTTGCATTCACGTTGCCAGGTCTGGCCAGATGCTTTCTGCGGTTAACTATAATGGGCTCCCCCAATCGCTTACTCATCCAGCCTCACAGTTATTTCTCTTTTATGGAACTGGTGTCATAAATAATGCAGTTAGATTTAATTAAACGCCTTCATTTTGGAACACGCATTCAGTATAAGTTGTTGTGTACGGACTGTCTGATGTTTATTACGCATTTAGCTGGCCCCAAGAATCAGAATTTTTTTTTTCCCCCTCGGCTTCAAATTCACTGCATGTTTTTTTATGCTTTTATGCAAAGTTTCTCGGTGAAAATATTAATACTTTACTTGCTCATGGGACATACAAAAGGCTGCATGACACCTTTAAAGCCTTTCCTGAAAGAATATAAGCCGAAATAAACTTTGACAAAGGATCTTTGTCAGCCCAGCACAACCTTATATCACTTGATCTCATTGCAACATCATATTTGACACATTGACCAATGATTATGACTACTGATGCATGTTAAAATAAGTCTTTATTTGTGTTTGTGTAGGTTTATGTCCGTTGCTTATGTAGATTTAATGCTATTATTACAGGCCTGGAAGATGCCCAGAGCCTCTTCCAGGCCTGTAATAATAGCAAACAAACTAAACATTCTGAATTTGACTCCATGGTATGTGGACTGAAACTTATAACTGTAAAAAGAAAAAAGAAAAAGTAACACCCCTCAGTGCATATTTATTTAACAAACATTACTTAGATGTGTACAGTAAAATTTCTTTTACATGCAGCAGTGAAATCTTTCTAAATTAAATGTAGAAAATCATTACTTTTTAACGAAATTCAATATTTTTAAAAAGACATTTCTGAAATGATTCAATGAATTATATTGTGCTACAGGTTTTATTTTTTTTTTTATGTTTTTTTGTTGTTGTTGTTTGTTTTGTTAAGCTTTAATAGGCTAGCTCTTACTAGCTTCTTCATTGAATACGAGCTAGCAAGTTAGCGGCTAACCTGACAGGCATCACTGACCACCAGTAATTTTTTGTCTATTTCTTAGAGCTCCAGAGTTTGATTTTCCTTTATGTTCTATTGACAAAAGGCAGTAGGTCCAAGCTGATATTATTTATAGACCTACTTGTATTTTAAGTTTTGTTATTTGGATAAAACCCAGTCAAATCAAGGGAGCTCGATTTGAAGCTAATGTTCATCACAGTTACTATATTTTTACATTTTCAGACATCATTTTCCGAATACCTGAGCCACCTGGGAAATTTATGGTTTGTTTGTTAAACATCTTGCTTGCAAATAAAGCTATATAAGGTATTTTAATAATCATTTCTTTTCATTAGTGTGTTTACAGGTATATTGAATGATTTAAAGCTTAAGCATTCTCTTCCTGATTCTCTCTCACTTTACAAAGGTGTAGAAGCGAATATGCGGCAAGTTATGTGGACGTTTTTGTACCTTGTCCAGTGTAAAGCCTGTTTTGGCTCATTTTCTACATAGTCACTAGCAAACCAAGTACTCTGAGAGTTTTGTTGGGCAGAAATAGAAATGGTTAACAGTCTGTGCAGTACATACACACCGTCTTAATTTATAAAGGAGGCTTTGTGTACAGAAAGTGTACTGGGAAAGCTTATTTCCCTTCCTGTGCAAAACTTCCACAGCTGTATGCATACTGTGTGTGTGTGTGTGTGTGTGTGTGTGTGTGTGTGTGTGTGTGTGTGTGTGTGTGTGTGTGTGTGTGTGTGTGTGTGTGATACTGTGTGGAAAGACCTCCAGAATACCCTCAGCTTTGGCATGAGCAAAGGTGAGGAGGATGGGGGGGGGGGGGGGGGGGGGGGGACTCAAACTGATAAGGTAGAGCTTTATCAGACCAGTGGGAGTTTGTATAAGAAGCGTGCAGCTCTACCACAGAGTGCTCGCTTTCTCACTCTCACGCACACTGGAATTTTCCAGTAAGTGTCACATGCTCTGGGTGAAGCAGGGTTAGAGGTGTTGTTTAAAGCAGCAAGAATGTGTACCTGGACAACAGTGGGGTTGGCAAGCATGCCGAAAAGATTAATCGGAGGGATTTCTTAGAGACATTATTGTAAAGCTAATGCAGACCTAGATCTAAATTCCTGGCAGTATATTTAATCCTGGTTTGCATACAGCATGGTTTTGCTGGCAGTGCTCGAGTTTGCATGTGATTTTTAAAGTCGCATGCAGTGTCAGCACCGTGTTTCACAGCTGTAGCTGGAATTCAGCGCTGTCAGGAAGAGTTATAGCTGATGAAACCACCTCAGTGTGATGCAACAGGAATGTTTTCGCACCTGTTCATAGTTTTGTTTGGCCTGCTGGTTCATTATTGTTTCCACTAGCAAGACTAAAAACTGACACTCCTATTTCCCAAGTGTACCTTCTACTGCCACAACACTTCCTAAACCTGGAGCTGAAAAATTGTTGATGAAGTTTATATAGCTCATAAACTTGCATAGTCTTTATACACACACACACACACACACACACACACACACACACACACACACACACATTTTATATACACTGTATATATGTGTCACTAACAGGGGAGTTGCATAACACTGTTTATAATTGTACACCAATATACTTTTGACATTGTGACAGGATCACGGGCAGCCAAGACTCATCTATGCCAGTTCAGGACCAAGGGCCAGATCCGACAGAGAATCCAATGCAGCATAAATTGCTGGAAAAAAAAGTTTATGCTGGCCACAAGAGAAAGGCATCAAAATGCTTGGTGCATCACGACCTGTCTCGTATGGAGCTTAGCAGGTAAAAAGTTCAAAGTTTTCAAACCTCCAATTTCCTCAGAACTCTGGCTGAGCATTCATGGAATGTGCTAGACAAAGAAGTCTGATCCGTGGAGGCCCCACCCTGCAATCCAGAGCACCCAAAGGATCCGCCACGAACACCTTCGTGCCAGACACCACAGCACATTGTGTTTTAATGTTATGGCTGAATGGTGTGTCTGCCTATAACCAGTATATGAACTGCATCTCAAAGAATTAGAATATTTTGAAATTTACTTTAAAAATGAAAACTCTCAGATTTATTTTATATAAAGTGAAATATTTCAAGCTTATTTCTTGTTAGATTTTTGTGCTTATGGCATACAGGTAATAAAAATACTAGGTGGGGCTCCTTTAGCACAAATGATACCATCTGGCAGTCTGTTGGAATGCTGAGGCATTATTAAAGACCAGGTTGCTTTGATATCAGCATTTAGCTCATCTGTATCCTCCTCTTGACCATACGCTATAGATTCTCTATGAGGTTCAGGTCAGGTGAGTTGTCGGGCCAATCAAGCCAAGTAATATCATGGTCAGCAACCATTTTAGTGGTAGTTTTGGTTAATGGTTCCACGTCCTGCTGGAAAAGGAAATCATCTCCATAATCCTGCCACCAGAATTGCTCTAAAATCTCTTTTATGAAACATACTGGACCACCACCAGCAGATGATACCCAAAATTATCACTTCACACTTGGCCTCTAGCAACTTGGATTCTGTGCCCTTCCACTCTTCTTCTAGACTTGATTTTGGACCACTGTACTGGTGGTCCAGTTCTTTTTTTTTTTTTTTTAGCCCAGGTAAGACACTTCTAACATAACATAATCAGCTCAATTCCTGAAGATGCCCTCTTGAGGCATTGACACCTTGTGAAGCTTTCCTGAGGTCTTGAATCTGCATTGATTAACAATATTTCTAAGGCTGCATTCATCCCTGTTGCTTGTGTATCTTTTCCTACCATATTTTCCCTTCCAATCAAATTTCCATAAACATGCTTTAATACAACACCTTGTGTGGTTTACCATGTACTGAACAATACTGAGAGACTGTATTTTATACAGCATGAATAGTAATTTACAGTACTAAAATTTGAAATTAAATATTCTAATTTTTTGATTCACTTGGTTTTGTATTTTTAGGAGCTGTAAGTCATGGTCATCGTAATTAAACTAAAAAATATATATATTTTAAAAAATTACTTTACATGTAACGAGTCTAGAATATATAAATTCACTTAAATTAAGAGAGAAAACGTACTTTTTCACAATATTAAAAAAATTTCAAGACACACTCAAATTTTGCAGGAGCTTTTCAGCGGTGCATATAACAGTCTAGTCAAGTGAAACAAAAGCTGACTGTCTCATCTGAGATTGCCCCATCTATGTGGAGCAGCATTTATGTTCTACATTTACAAGTCTGGAGCTGCATGTAACCCAACACTCTGTCTCTTGGACTGGTCTCCAGCCGCCATCAACACCTCCTCTGCTTCAACTGCCCCAGCCCCTGACTTCTCATGTGACGGGAGTTCAGCAGGCCTTCTGCCACTGACTGCCATATCCTGGCAATGTTAAATCTTTCGGCGTCACCTCTTATTGGTCTTGTAATATTCCATTGTCTGACCAATCGGCATTCTGAAAACAGAAGATCGGTTTTGAGTAGCAGTAATCAATCATATCATCAGGTTATGTCACTGGTAACCTCTTGAAAGTACATATGTATGCATGGATCGAGAACTAAATGAACACTATCGCAGCTCTGGTGTTGGCTTTGATGCACACCACCTTTGCACCTTTGTGAAGCAAACCTTCTGGATCAAAGCTATGAGCAATTGCAGCTTCATTGATGAATGATGGAGCACCTCAGCTACACACACACAAAAAAAAAGAACCGTGCTGACATGAGAGCAGAAAAAGAAGGGGTGGAATTAGGACAGCCAGTCTGCTGATGATGGGCTTATTTTAACCCAGTAAGCTGGCTTGTACCTAATGAGAGAGACAAAGTCCAAAGAATGGATCATCTTGTCCTACTGCATGTGCTCTATTATGTATTATTTAAAATATTTGACATGGGCTAAATTGTTAGTTCAGCAGCAGAAAGTATCTCTTGTCCTAGCTATTTAAAAAAAAAAAAAATCTAATTGTGTTGGAAGTGCTGCTGGCTACATCACCTTCAGGGAATTCAGCACTCTGTATGAAACACTGACACAGCAACACCTCTATAATGTTGGCAGCCCATGTGAAAGGAATACCATTCTTGTTTTCTTTTCATTTTTAGTATTTAGAAAAATGTACTGGTTTTGTCATCTTATCCAAAGAGTAACGTTTGTATGCTATATTGAAATGGTTGGCAGCAGCACAGTGGCACAGTATATTTGTGTTACTGCCTCACACCTCCAGTGTCCATTCTGAGCTTAGGTTACTGTCTGTGCGGGATGTTGTTTCCTAAAGGTCATTGGTTTTCCACCTGACTCACAAAGGCAAGCAGGGGGTACTAAAGATATATTATAAAATATATATTTTAATTAAAAGGTGAGAAAGCTGATTATCTAAAGTTGTACTGTAATGTTAGTGACTATGAATTTTGTGGAATTTTGCTATAGTTGAACATGCGAACATAACTGATTTACCTTTTTAAATTGTAAAACACACACGCTTGTAACATGTTATTACCACTATAAAATGACCTCTAAATCTCTCTAAGGCTGAAGCGAATGTTTGGTCTCCAGGGCTGCTTGCTACTAAGGCTTAACTTGCTGTAACCCAGTCTTAATGAGCAGAATAGCAGGTAGGAAAGCTACGAAAATGAAAAAGCATTTGGCCTGGAGTGAATTTTTAAATCCGCTTTTAATTCGTCAGTACACATAGAATGGAAAGTCGTTTTTGCAAGCTTTCAGTCACGCTGACTTCGATAATGAACCTGCAGGTGCTTTCCTGGTGTGTGCCAATGTATACAAGGTGAATGGCATTTCAAACACCATTAACGCAAAATGACATGAAACTTATGTGCACAGTTTGCAAAATGCAGATCAATTTGTGATCACAGTTGCATCATTTATTTATTTAATTTCTCACTATAGTACCCTTTTTTTTTTTAAACTAATTTTCAAAAAGTGCACTAAATGCCTATTCCATAGCTTTTATAGTACCTCAACTTCACAATTTGATGTTTTGTAAGGAGCTACGTTTCTCCAGAGTAAGTGCCAGGCTCTCACCCTCTCTCTCTCTCTGTCTCTCAGCTTGCCAAAAGCCCCTCGATGACAGGATCTATTATTAGTCTCTGCCTGCCCTTTGAATAACACAGGAGATAAGGCTGAGACAGCAGTGTGCATGGGCTCGACTTTTTTTTTTGTGTGTGACATAACAGCCAAGACCCTTTCCTAAATTGTGTGCAGCTGGCGGAGAAGTGCAGTGACAATGTAGGTGGATGACCGCTAATAAGAGTTATCATGACTCAAGCTGTTATGACTCATCCTGTCACTTGTATGTGTGCCTAATTGTACTGCAAATGTTTACTGGACCTTAGTGATTTAAAAAAAAAATGTGACATGCATAATAATTACTGTGCTGGCTTTAAGAGCGTATGGACTGCTTAGCATAAATATTCACTCTCCTTGAACTTTTCCACAGTTTACAGCATTAGAAATGGACTGCATTTTGGATTTTTGCCTTTTGATTTTTTTTCCCCTCATTAACACAACCTGATTTGACACTTTTTATTGTATTCATCTTAGACCTTGGTCTTCATGATCTTGTTTGTTTAAGTCGTTCTGTAACAAGATTCTGGAATCAGGTACATTTACAGTTACGTCTGATGTCACCTGGTGGCACCAGCACTAATTTAGAGGTTTTACAGCAATGGGAGAATATTGGGGGCGTTTTGTGTAGATTCATGGCATATAATCCCATTAACGCCTTTCAGTTTCACAAAATATGGAAAAGCTGATGGCATGAATACTTTTCCTATCTTATGCAATGTTGCTTTTACAATGGGAGCTTTGAGCTGATTTGTATAATCAGTTACAGAGAGTGGGTGGAGGGGTAGAAAGATGGATAGATGGATGCTAGATCAAGATTAGGAACTCAACTTTATTGCCTTCTTATGTCTAAATATCTTTCAACAGTTTATGGTCTATAGATCTTTGTTTTTGTATTCCCCTCTTTTATCTAAAGTTGCTTAGAATTTAGCTGGTGAGAAATAAATGTCTTGTTCATGGACCCAACAGTGGCAGCTTGGTGGTACCAGGGTTTGAAGCCTTCTGATCGATAGTCCAGAGTCATAACGAGGGTGCTATCATTGCCAGCATCTATTCTTATCTAAAACAAGATGATTACACCATGTTCTACATTGATCGCCTGAGGCAGGCAGGACTTAACTGACTGGCAGCCCAACCGCCAGTCATTTAAAACCATCTGCACCGATATTGGGTAGGTCCTTCATGTGCCCCGAATCAGTTCTGATTTGTCGAGTCATGGACTCCACAAGTGATGCCCAACAATATGAATAATTCCACCTTACTCTATCGTGCTCTCTCTCACTCCACTTCTCTCTCTCTCCCTCTTTCCCTAAGCAGTATAAACACATTACCACCTTCATACAGCTAGGCCACATAGCAAAATTGATTTTGATGCCATCTTTACTTGTGCGATGATGAGATGCTGCTGAAGAATGTGAAATGCCAGGTTCATGGCCATGGCCATCACTTCTTCACTTCTATGAAATTGGATATGATGGGGTGTCTGCATGTTTTTTAGAAGTGTGAAACATTTACTATGATGTTTCTGTTCCTGCAGAGTGGTTTCTCTGTAATGGTGTCTGGATTATTCGAAGAAATTCTACATTAGTTCATTTCAAATGTTCTTATTAGTCCTTATTAGACTAATTTGATTAGAATTAGATTAGTAATTACTAATTAATTATTAGACCTAACGGCTCATGTCATACAGAAAACATCTTGACTAGGTTCCAGAATGATTAGAAACCATCAAACGATAAATGACATGAGTAACCCTATTGATGTTTCAAGAGTGCACTTGGTGCAAAATGACTCATTATAGGTTTTTCACTTAAACTTGTGTTGTCACAATCCTTACACTGCACTCATTTGGAGGACATACTGTAGTACAGATTGTTCTTATTACTGGCTTAAGATTCATACAGCAGCCTATCATCCCATCCTTGATCTTTATCAAAGGGAAGCGGGAGAGAGTGGACATCAGGATTATACCTGACCTGTATCAGATCTACAGTACTATTTCACATTGCACTGGAGGTCATGGGTTGCGAATCAGATCTTGCAGATCAGATTGTTGCAACATGTTTGTGTACAGATTGTGAACTGTAATATCTCGTATGATTCCCTCTGTAAACACCTTCGAGGAATGGCAGGAAGAGCTGGGTGTTTTTTTCTTTTTCCCCCCAAGTACTGTACATCTTTCAGGTTGTCTCTTAAGATCACCAGCATTCATTTTACACTTATTTTTAAAGCACTCAGAATCAACAGGAAGCCATTTTCCCTGAATGCATTCGTGATCGCTTCAATGGCATAACTTGGTCCAGTTAACACTAATCGTCTAAAATGGCAATTTAAGGTAATGCCACAATCAACTTTGTCGGTTTTTCTAATACGTTTATGAGGAAGCCGAGTCCCATTATCATGAAGCACTGTCTTCTGTAGATGCGCTTTGCTAGAGCACAGAGATGAGGAATTGGCTGTGATGGATGCTTTGACCAGCTGATGGAAACTGCCGCTCACTTACAGTAGCTTATGTTGCAACTGAAATCACATTGTCATGTTCTTGACTATTATAAAAGTTTAAAATCTATAGTGATTATATCATAGCTGTATGTACAGCAAAACATATGAGCCATGTTTTAAGCAATTGTAGATGGCTTATAAGGCTAACAAGGCTTAGAAACTCATTTTGTTGGGAAAGAAAAAATAGCTATTTGTTGAGTTGCAGAATGAAGCTGCAATCTGTTCCAGAGCCCCTGTCTACCTGCTCGGACTGTAAATTATAGATTGAAGGAGTCAAGCTACCGTTTTCCATACTAATGCAATCCCTTGGTGTCTGCCTGAATTTGTCAAGATCTCTCTCATATTGATCAATCTGGATCCTGTGATGGCGTAGCCTGTCCACACCACCAACACCACTATTATATGAGAGAAATATATTGAGTATACGCTCAATATATTTCTCTCAGCCCCTTTGACTTGTCTTTTTGCCCTTGGAGATAAAGATGTTAATTGGGTTGTCAGATAGTATTAGAAACTCAGTGAAATAAATATTTCACCTTGATGCCCCTTAAGCCCATACAATGTGTACTGTTGTACTGTATGCATGCACATACCTCATGAGTATACTGACCTGATCTGGTTATCATTCTGTTAACACAGCATAATTTATCAGAAGAAAACCTGCTATATACTGAATATTGCAGAGTATAATATAAATATTTACCACTTAAAATGAGGGGGTGAATGAGTCAGCCTCACCGGTTTCAATGAATCAGTCCGGGAGCACGACGATAGAAAATGGCTGACCTGTAAAGTGGTCCCGGTGGTGAATAATGTTAATTTCAGAAAATCAACGAGACAAAGTTCACAGCCGAAACAGCGCTGAGACAAAATGGTGTCCATTCAAACGTGCAGTAAACACCATATAGTGTTATCTCACCCCTGACATTTTCCCGGGTTTTCTTGCGAAAGTATATGTGGAACCAAAACACCAAACCTGTGTGTTTTGTTCGTTTATTTTTTATGCTTTACACTGGATATGTGTGTCAATGGTGTACAAGACTCACTTTGTCAGACTTGTGTACGAATCCAACTTACGAATGTGCTCCAGGAACGGAACTTGTTCGTAAGTCGGGGACGTCCTGTATATTAATTCTAGGTAATGTTGTTAATGAAATAAGATTACAAGAAACCAAATGTAAGAATAGTGAGCTTATTTCTAGACAAATTGTACTAAAAGTGTACTGTACTAAATTTAAATGTACTAAAAATGTTCTTCTTTTTTTAGCAGATAATTGTATTTCTTTTAAGAAATAATTGAATTATCTGCCGAAAAGAACAAGAATATTTCGCTTCAACTTTTAGTAAAACTTCTTTAGAAATAAGCCTAACCATCCTAGATTTGGTTTATAATCTTAATTTGAGAAACTATATTCAAATATTTTGACTTGCTAATGTGTCTTACTGTATTTTGCCCAAAACTAAAAGAGCTAGCATCTCCTCTCCTTTTCTCTTTGACACTTTGAACTTTGACATTTTGTAAGTGAAGCATGATAATTGTATCATGTGATATAAACACTTAGAAAATAGAAATCACTATGATGCTCACTCCTGTGATGCTGTGATAATTTCATTGCTCTCCGGATGCACGACTTTTATCGCTGAGGAGTTCAGGCACTTCCTGAAAAACAAATTCTGAAAAATCTAACTAGTGCTACAGTGAATTTAACACATCAACATGGATCAATAATTTCACATCCTGATCTTGACAAGATAAAATAGATTGAGCATCTCTAAAGGCACTTATAAAGAACATGATATCCCTTCTTTCTGATTTTGTTATAGCTGACAATATTTTATTATTTTTGTCTTGGGTTACTGTATAGGTTCTTTTGTGCATCTAAGAAATGTACTCGAAGAATTGTCTTGCAATGTTCCTCCTGAATCCTGTGTAATAAAAGGAAACCCAGTGGGATGTTGGATGCTCGCTACAAGAGCTGCAGGTGGATACCTGGGCTCCCCAGTGGGTCCCCTAGTCAAAAACTATTTATACAGATAGATTGCTTGCATCACCTCTGGGAGGTGTAGCTCAGTCTCACGCTGCTCAGGTAGCTGATGTGCTAGAAGAGTGATTGAGACGTGTTATTGTCACCAGATAGATGAGATTGGAAAAAGAACCCTGAGTGAGAAATGAGTCACGTTGAAGATAGACATGGGGACAGATCATTCTTTTTGTTTTATACGTTGGAGCATTTGTGCATGAGTAGAGTTCATCTATTTTGTGCTCAAAAATGAAAGTCAGTCAACTATCGGACTTTGGGAGTCCGTATTCATACCATAATCGATCATCGGTTTGATTAAACCAACCGATGACTGATTAATAATCAGTTTAACTGAATCTTTAAACTTGGAATCTTTACAAGGTGCAAGTAAGTTGCAATGTTGCAATGCAATGGTTAAGAAAACTTAGAAAACCATTTAGTCATATGATTAGTTCTGGTTATCCATACCCAAATATGAGTATGTGCAGCTATCATCAATTTATGCATGCGCAGTGGAATACAGCAGTTGCCTGGGTATGCAAAAAAAAAAAAAAAAATGTAACCTGGCATATTTTAGGAACTTTAAATCATTAATCAATTTCCATAATCAATCACATGAAATGCACAAGAAACCATATGATCATGGACTGTCATTTATGATTGTGCCAAGAATAGTGAAATGTAAAATGTCCTCACTAACAGTCTTCACTAACAAAGCGCACGTGAGAAGCCTGGACAAATTATGTATGTGCCAGGAGACAAAGAGGCACATGTTCAGGTCTCTACTTCATATCCATGTGGATTTGTTTAACCTGGTTTTCAAGCAAGTTAACACTCATTAAACCTCTTAATGTGTGCAGCTATTTATTGGCCGGAATGGTTCCCCTGCATTTTTTTTAACTTCAGCACAGAGCTGTGACCGTGCAAAATCCGTCCAAACATGTTAATGCCTCGGATTGTTCTGAACCCAACCCAGGGACTTTGGCTAATGTGTAATAAAGACCAACGAAATGAGGAAGAATTCTCAAAGAGTTGCGTTGTTTGCTTTCTTAGGACGTTATGAATTCAAATCCCAATAAGGCAACATCTGTCTGTGGATAGTGAGTGGAAATTTGATGTTCCCATAAATGCAAAAAAAAAAAGAATATTGTCAGGAAGAAAGAAGGAAAGGAAAAGTAAAACAATAATATGCACAGAGAGAGAGAGAGAGAGAGAGAGAGAAATGAGAAAAAATATGAATGAAAATTTAAAAAGAAAATATTAGGGAGGTGAATGAAGAAAGATAATGAGAGAAAGACGGGAAAGGGAAATAAGAGTGATAAAGGGGTAAGGGACATAGTCTCTCTTCTCTCTCTCTCTCTCTCTCTCTCTCTCTCTCTCTCTTTATCCACTTTGCAGGTACTGAGAATGTGAGTTGAAGTACAGGTGCTTATAGGTCTGATATATAAACCTCATTGTGGAGTACCTCACAATTTGAATTGATGAACTTTCTTTCTTTTGTGTGTACTGTATGTAAAGTAGCTTAGAATAAACTCGTATGGATTTAAAATAACTTTTATGATTCACTTCATAGAACATTAACATCTCGACTTATTTCTCTTTTCCTGTGCGAGACAGATTGATAAGCCACTCGATGGGGATTTACCGGCGAGCTCCCTGCTGTGTGTCCTGCCCTGCGGCCCGCTGCCTGCCCTCTCTCTTCAACACCTCCTCCACCGAAATCATGAAACTAGTATTAACTGAATGGCCAATGATATGGATTTTTACTGTTTTCAATAGACAGTAGACACACATTCACCACTTGCACACACCACACATATACACTTATCCATTTACACACACACACACACACACACACACTACATATATACACTCACACATACTCCTATTGTCACATACATACTTGCATATATTTTCGATCACACCAAATGTTGTGACCTCATGACAAAGCCATATCTCCCACACGGGTGCATACCAAAAAAAACCTTCTGCGAAGAGCTTAACGGCACGTCCTTAAGGAACCTAAACGGAATGTATTTTGAGCAGTGAGCATTTGATTCCTCTCAACAGCACACTTTGATTACCAAAAGGAGCTGCTCGGATTGTAACGCGCACCATTCATCCTTTTGAATTGATTTCGCCGCATCTTGTCTCGGCCCACCAGTAAAGAGTGAGGTGTCCTTCCCTGGCCGATTGCATGCCGATGACGATGGCGCCCCAGAACGCTGATGCAGATGCTATGCAGGTGCAGGAGGTTGTTGTGGTCCCTTCCAAGACAGCCACTGCAAGCTCAGATGGAGGTGGAGGGGGGGACAGGGCTAACTCGGCGGATGGTGCCACTGGACAGGACCAGGAGAGTCAGGAGGAGTCTGCCAGCGAGGGTTCTATAGACAGCATCCCCTTGCGCCAGTGGGTTATGAACGGAGCCATCATGTTTGGACGAGAGTTCTGCTACGCAATGGAGACGGCCCTGGTGACTCCTGTACTGCTGCAAATTGGTAAGTTCCCGCCCACTCTTCGTTTTCCTTTTTCAGTTTCCTTTTTTTTTTCTGAAAGAATCCATGATCTTGGGTTAAGAAAAATATTTCATGCAGATGTACATGCGCACAATACAAACGTACGTGATGGAGCATTGGCCGCACTTTCCAAACACAGCAGACATCTGATGGTAATCAGACAATAAAAAATTTACTAAAGTGATGGAGTTTAATATAACAGTTAACAGCATGGGCATGATGCAGAGTTCTAATTGTGTGGAGAGTCTTGAGAAGAGACGCCCTGCAGCTTTGGAAAGTTCATGCACAACAAGCAACACTTTTAATCACAAGATCACTGATTCCATCAAAAGTATGATGTTGGGCAATTTTATAAACCGAAATTGAGATAGTTGTTTTTTTTTTTGTTTTTTTTTCGTGAATACAAGTACAGAAACACAAACCAGACTTTACAGCTGAAAGACGATACACGCAAAGAAGAAAACAATACAAAACATGTGGCTTGTAAATTCTACACCGTAAGGTGTTATTAATAGCTTTTATTCTGGGGCATGTTTAAAAACAAAAATCGTGTACATGCTTTCTTGCATGTAGGCTTCTGAAGATCAGATTTCATTTGCCACATGGATCATTCACACCCCTCAGTTATAACCTCACTTAAAGTCCAAGTCCAGTCCTGAATGTTTCCATGCTGCAGCTAACTGTAGATCATGCTTATACTGATTACACACACAAATGTATTCTGTGAAAAGCCCATTTGTTTGCTTGTTAGGTGATATTTACTTGCTGCAAGTGTTGATTGTAGGAAGTCAATTCAGTCTTTATTTGTAAAATATGATTATTCCATAGTCAGACATTGGATCATTCATTAACCTAATCTTGCATATCAGATTTACATGTTGAACGTCCATCCATTCATGCATCTAAGTGGATCCATTCCATCCACTCATCTGAACATTTAACCAAAATTCACCTGCCCGTCCTGGGATGGGTCCATGGATAAGTGAACCTTATTGATCCCCAGAGTGGATTTAGGATTTGGGAAAAGTGATTACTGAGGGGATTAGGCATAAAGGAATAAGGGCTGTAAAGCTGTTCTAATTTCATTTTATTTATTTATTTATTTATTTTTTTGCCTGTCTGTTAAGAGGCCAAGTGGACTGTATAAATCTGCAAACTTATACACTATCAGCTGGCATGAACCTCACTGGGAGCAATTAGCACATAGCTAATTAGATTAGCCTGGGAACGAACCTACAAGCACAATATGACGCCTAGTTCCTTTTTGCATTGGAAGTTTTTTGTGATGCTGCAGAGGGAGAAAGAGACCCAGTTTTAGAGGCATTCTCAGCATACACCGCTACTGCTATCCACTGAGAACTGCTCTGTGTGTTTTACTGGGGGCACACTCGGGGGCATGGGTAGACGGCACAAGGTAAGGTGAGCTTGTGGAAATCCTCTTGGAACTGTATGGATAGGGTTACACTGACGCAAAAGTAGGACTTTGCAGGCTTAGATACTTTTGTGAGAGACTAAGAAACTCTCTAGTCCGAGGAAACAGGAATGGGGTTGTTAGGGTATTAAATAAGTAACGCATGCATTTAATGCATATTCTAGTCACAGTCTGGAGGTGTTTATTGAAAAGAAGCACAATTAAAATTTCACTAAATCTGTCTCCGTTTGTTGAGGTTTCTGTTAATGTGTCACTGAAAAGTTCTCAGGAGAGTGTTGAGAGGTTGTTGTTTTTTTCCTCCCCCCTGAGGCCAGAACATGGGAACTGCCAGTGCCTGATGCCCTCTTTGCGCTCACTGAGATTTCCTTTTCTTTCTTTCTTTTTTTTTTAAACAAGAGCAACTGCCAAATCCTACACTTATTAGTAGCTGAATAGCCCATGGTATTGTTGTAGGGCATAGTCTAGGGAATATGCAGCCTTTAGTGCAGGGATTTTATTTTTATCATTGCGCTGTAATTGGTTTGTTCATTTTGCACTGCTTCTTTGTGTAAAATTGTTTTTAACTTGCATGTGCACCTGGGATCTTTTCCAGACTAATCCTCATAATTGAAACTGCAGGACGTCCAGTCGAAAATTATAAGGGGAGCGCATCAGTGCATTTCTAATAAATAGGCACAGTGGGGTCCAAAAATTTGAGGTCACTAGTTTAAAAAATAATAATAATAATTTTCCATTCTCTCTAAATTTCATAAATAAAATATATAAAAGCATTATAAATAGGATGTTTATAATGACATATGATGTCATTATACAATCATATTATTGACAACAACTACAGTGGTGGCCATAATTATTTTTAATACTTTCTGAAGCCAGGGTGTCTACCTTTTTGCACAAAACTGGATAAAACTATGGAATTCTCAAGTGAATTGTGAACAACTTCAGGGTGCAATCAAGCGGGCATGGATTGAGCGAGTAACACCAGAGTACCTCAGATGCCTTTTTCAGGCCCAGCCAGATTCAGGTTTTGTGCACTTGAGCTGGTATGCACTCCACACATGTGTGCAAAACTTTATGATGCATCAGAACATAGACAATAAACATGAGAAAATTCTGACCTTTTGTATTAGACAGGCAGAGTTGGGTATAATGCGTTACTGTAATCTTATTACTTTTCCTGATGACGCAATAAGGTAACGCATTACATTTTAAATGCATGTAATTTGATTACAGTTACCAATGTCAATAACATTACATTACTAGCGTTTCAAATGTAGTGTTTAAAAATGAATCAAAACGCATTTAAAAATCATATTTTGCGCAGCACATCAGTTAACGAGCATGCACTTTAATCAATCGTCGAACAGCTTTGTAGTTTTACATTTGGTGATGTAACGGTTTCACTCTTTTTGCACGTTTTTTTGTGTCCATCTTTATACAGACACACGGTCACGGGGCGAGGTCTTACAGGAAAAGAAAATTTTTTATTTTTTTTTGTAACGGAGAAGGAGACGGGTTAAAGGAGGGAGAAAGGGAAAAAAGCTGAGGATTTTTAACACAGAGAAGGCCAGAGATCCATTAACATTAATTATCACCACCATTCATGCACCTGCGGAAAGGGTGGACGTCTACATAGGGAGCCTACGGAGTGAGCAATGAGCGACAACAGGTTGAGGCGCACGCCCATCACAGGTGCACACCGTGACAAATGTTTTCAAAGTAACATAATTAGTAATCTATTATGTAATAATCAGTAATGTAATAAAATTACCAATTTAAAGTAGTAATTAGTCATTTGTAGTAGATTACTTTTTTTGAGTAACTTCCCCAACATTGTAGACAAGTAACATGGTCAAGATTGTACATTTGCTGACTGTAGAGGCCAATTAATTTCACACAGTAGTGATTTTTTTTCCCCTCTTCTTTGGTAGAAAAATAATACACTACGCAGAAAACAAATGATGCTATGATGCACCATCATTAAAGATGTTGTACCCATAGAAACGGGAGCTGTTTTGACACAGAATAAATGCGGTTTATTGTTATCAGCCACTGTGTTGTTGTACTGTTCCAGTACTTCTCATTAGTCCTTCCCCCATGTGAAATGTGAGCTGGCACTGAGAACAGTTTGCAGCCTTTAGACAGGAGCCTTCCATGACCTCAGGTGTTTATCAAGAGCGAACAGGGAGGGGGGAAAAAACACTGCCAGGGAAAATATCTTCAGCTATGGTGGGAATGTGTGGCTAAGCTGGTCCTGGTTGGTTCATAGCTAAGATGATGCGTTTTCCTATCCCACAAGTCCGCTGACAAGAATGGGAGGCAAACATTTCAAGCATGTTTTTTTTTTTTTTTTTTTCCCTTCGAACTAAGAAATGAGCGGTATTCGCGATCCATCTTTACACTCTATTGGTTTCAAGCATTCCACATTAAAAACTGCCATTTTTAGCTATGTTTATTGCTCCAGAATCACTGTTGTTGGAACATTTCTGGCCTGCTTTCAGAATAGATTTTTTTTTTAAATACATGACACAGATTGGTCTGTGTGCTGAACGAGAAGCCTTTAACTCTCTCTCCTATAAAAGGGATTAACTCCGTACTCTTAACCGTCTGGACATCATCATCATCAAGTCGTACGCCATTAAGTGACATAAATGTATTAGGGCTCATCCACGTTGCATGGATCCCAGGGATTGCTTCGTAATTAGGTTCATGTTTTTCTTATACTGGAAAGGATCCAGGTTCAACGTGTAAATTAACCATTACGACTAATCTTTGATATCTCCTCCCCTTCTGTCAGGAAAGAATGTCACTTGTGTCTCCTGTCAGTTTTAGCACTCTGACTTTTCTGACTTGCTGTATCGACTTGGAAAATGCTCTTCGGCACGAAACTGTACTTTTGATAGTATGCATCATGATTTAAAAAAAAAAAAAACATACAGCTACATAATTTCCTCCCCATTTATCATGATGCATTTTGTATGTATTAAATGGGTCTGTCTACGTGCTGCCTGGCACATTGTTCAAACATAACATAACGTAACATAAATGCTGTTTATGTGGCAGTTATTTACACGGTCGGGTTGCCAGGTCGATTTTATTTGAGCACTTGGGGGTGACATCAGGGCTCGAACTAGGGACCTCCTGATCAGCAGATCAATAGAGTAATAAGAATATAGCGAGAATTTGGCACATAGCATGAAAATCTATTCATATGAATTTTGCCATTTTTCCATTTAAACTACAAGAGGCGTTAAAATAAAAAATGGGACTTTTGATTGTGCAGAATAACCGAACAAAGTTATGAGAGCTAAAACACCAATTATTTCCCTATATAAATCCCTGCTACATCAATGCACTTATCCCAGCATTTCACTAGTTCTTGAATACCATCAAAGATGCCAGAGCCATGCCTGAAACAATGGCCTCCCGGGAACTCCTTTTAATGGTCCTTTCATTTATTGGAAAATTGGCCAGTACATGAGCTCGTACAGTACTGCTCACCGCACCTCTTGCACATTACAGGACTTCGACTGGGAGTTATTGGTGGATGTATAGGCTTACAGTGTTAATGTCACTTGTCCTGCCCATCAAAATCTATTCTTGATTAAATGCAATGTTCTTCTTATAGTCTGTGCAACATAGTATGCAAAGTTATCCTTTCCTACTCTAGTATAAAAAAAAAAGAAGAAGAAGAAAGTATTTGTTAATGTTGAGAATATACAGTACATGTTAATTTTCCATGTAACCTGAAGCTTTATTAATCACACTGTTTTCTGTCTCTGGGACCACCGTTTCGGCTCCCATTATGTGGAACATGTCAGATCACTCTCCATTTGTCATGCTGACTCAATTAACAGTGAATTTTATAAATGTGGCTAGAAGTCCAAACATTTTAAGCACACTTTGGCTTAGAGTGATGCACTAGTTCTGCAGATCATACTGATGCAGACCGGTCTTATTTAGTTCTAGTCATAATTGCTTTTTGTTATGACGATCGTCCAAACGTTTAAGACTCATTAGAAGGTTGTGTCAAATGTGAAAACTGACATCAGGACTGCTGTAAACACATGCAGCAAGTCATCACATTGAGACCTTCAGCAAGTGTCCAGAATGATGAATGAGGACAGGTTTTGCAGACACGGCTCAGAACCCAGTGCAAGTCTTGGGCTTTTATCCTGCTGCAAAGCCTCATGTTTATTTTGTGTCTCACATACAGATTGCAAGAATTTAGCTGTGAGCCTTATGTGGTTTGATAATGTACAACAAAATCATTTAGAAATCATTTGATTTCATGCTTGAAGTCAAACTGGGACTTGTGATGAAATTTCCTTGTAAATATAGGTGTAAAATAAAACGACAATTACCGAAGACTTCTAGCCGCAGTGAAAATCAATTGATAACTTGTGGCCAACTTGCAGAAGAGTCTGTCTGTGGGAACACAAATTGCACATTACAGGAACTCAGCTGGGATTAATCGCCACATCATCCGTATAGTCCTGACCTCACTCCAAGCCATTTCCAGGAATGGTCTGGGCCATTACAGGAGTTCCTGGGAGGCCAGGATTTCAGACATGAAGCATTCAGTCTGATCATGGCTCTGGCATACTGAGAGAACTTTTTTACCTTGATGGTATATAAGCACAAATGATGCACTGGAAAAATTGAATTATTGTAGCAGGGGATTAATACAGAGAAATAAACATCGTTTTTTCCTGCATAATCATAATCGCTTCACTTAACGTCACAGATAATTCATCACAATATCATCCCTGTAGTTTATCTGTCGTGCATGTGTACCTGTACTACCGTGAGACTACTGGAAAGCGAGTTTATTACGTCATGACAGCACTGCTGTTTGCTGTTCTCGTGCACTTTTGATGACTGGATTTTCATCAGTTTTGCTCAAAACAATGGCTCCGTTCGTTCGCCTTTTCAAATTTCAAATAAAGCCAGTGCCCCTGTCACCTTCAGCCATCTGGAACCACAAAGGCAGGAAGCAGGGGGTTCTGTGAGAACCTGTGAGCTTTTATTTCTCCGTGGTCGGTCTTTGCAGAGGAAGTGCAAGATGCTGTCAATCTCTGCAAGAGATGAAGGAGAATTACAGCTCTTAACGCAGTGAATGGGATGCTGCTTCTTTTTTTTTCTGCTGCGCTGTACGTTTTATAATGTGTATTCCCATTGCTCTGCAGCAGTGTGTGTGAAGCGTGAACGAGAGGTAGTCGCTGGTTGTCCTGTTTGTGCCTGATGTGGTGGTGCAGTGTTACATAATAGAGCTGACTCAGAATGACATAGTATGTGGAGGTTTTTTTTCCTTCTTCTTCTTTTCCTTTTTTATTTTCATTTTCTTGGCGTGTTGCGGCCGCAGGCAGTTTAATTACGTCCTATGAGATTTGGAAACAGGTCGGTTTTTAAGAGATGTTTGACTTTGTCAAAACATGACATGATCACTGCTGCATACACACTTGAGAAATGGATTCAGTGAGAGTACTGCAGTAATGCTGAGACATCATGTACTTTGCTGCATTGTGCGAGGTATTCTCTATTAACAACACAGGCCTTATTCTGGGTCTTCATTGCCTCCTACAACCTACACTCATACCGGGCTATTTCACGTCAATCTGTCTTTAACGGTTGCTTTTGTTGATCCATACCCGCTGTTTTTTTTTTCTCTAAGAAAAGCTTTCTGCTTTCTTTTCCTTCCCCCTCTTGGTTTGTGTTGTTCTATATATAGCTTTGCGTTCTTATAGCATATTCCTGAATAATTAATTATTGTCAACATGAGAGACGGTAAGCTCACTCTATTGTGATTGAGTAGCTCAGTGTTGAGAACACACTCACTTACTCCCGTATACTCCAACGTGACATTTCTATATTAATATTTCATTCCTCCATCTGCTGGATCAGAGCTCAGCTCCTGGCGAATGCAACGTGTAACCTGAGCGCTTCCATGCCAGCCAGAAACTGCCCACAAGGTGTCCTGCCCAACTGCAACACTGTGTGCTGTCAGCTTAACCCCTTGCCGTCTTCTTCTACTCGTACCAGGAACCGCTTGAAGACATTCTCGGACAAAAGGATTGGGAAAGCTCCAGAATGTTCTTAGCTTAACTAAGGATCAGTAGAGCGTCAGGGCTCAGGATTTGTCTCCTGGCCATTGCTGTTGTTTAGAACTGAGGAGACATTCAGGCATGTGCCATATTTTAGGGGATCATCATGTGACTTGTTATAGCTGTGACTTGTCTATTAATAAATGCTTAAGATTAATATATTTTTGGCGACATGGTAGCATAGTGGTTAGAACAGTGGCCTCGCACCTCCAGGGTCGAAGGATGGAGTCCCACCTTTTGGTCTGTTTGCATGTTCTCCCTGTGCTTGATGGGTTTCCTCCACATACTCCAGTTTCCTTTCATGGTCTGAAGACTAATTGGCGCTTCTAAATTTGTTGCAGTGTGTGAGTTTGTGTGCTTGTGCCCTGTGTTGGATTGGCACCCTGTCCAGGATGTACTGTACCCTTCCTACTGCCCCAAGTCCCCTGGGATAGGCTCCAGTCCCATTGTGATCCTGTACAGGATGATTGGTAAAGCTGATGAGTGAATACATTTTATTTCAGACATAAGGGAATAAATTATAGGCAGTGGTGCAGTCTTGAGAAAAGTAATGACTATTGAGGTTCGTATGCAAGATCAATCTCTCTGAACACCCTAAGAGTTCATCTGTCTTATGAAAAGAGACATTGGCAGAAACACCACTTCCCTATTTAAACATACTTGGGATAGCTCAGTGGTTAAGGCATTGAACTACGGATCAGAAGGTCCCAAGTTCAAATCCTATGACTGCCAAGCTGTCACTGTTGGGCCTTTTGAGCAAGGTTCTTAACCCTCAACTGGCAACTACGGGTAATTTGGGAGCCTTTAGGTCTTTGCACTGTGGGAGGAAACCAGAGAACCCAGAGGAAACCCACTAAAGCACAGGGAGAACATGCAAACTCCATGCGCCTAGAGACAGGAATCGAGTCTGTCCGGGAATCAAACCCGGACCCACTTTGTACCTTGTAACAAGATACTGAAACTGTGGGCCAAATTGTAATATTTAGATGACTGGGTCAGATCAACTCCAAAACAGCAGCTCTTGTGGGATGTTCCCAGGCTGCAGTAGTCAGGACATGCCAAAAGTAATCCAAGAAAGGAAAACTGTAGAACTGGCAACAGGGTCATGGATGGCCAAGTCTCAATGATGCACATGGGGACTGAGGCGGGTCTGTGTAGTCCGATCAAACAGAAGAGCTACTGTAGCTCAGATTGAGAAAATGGCTAATGCTGGTTCTGAAAAGGTTAATGCATTACTGTTTCGGTGGCAATGGGGGGCATGTACTGTACTCACATAAGACAGGTGGTCATGATGTTATTGCTGACCAGTGTATATACATACCAAATCCTGTGACTACTTCAGACCGTTGTGAATTCT
>CM059215.1:24017033-24192033 GCA_030347435.1 Clarias fuscus | reverse complement strand
GTGGATATAATATGTGCCCTCTTTAAAACACAGTTATTGCTAAAACATTATGTGCAGGCTAATTTTTATAGCTTACTTTTAATTGGGTTTGATAATGATAGGTGTTAATAGATAAGATTATATTCAATTTGTGCAAAGTACATGTACAAAGTCAATGAAATGCAGTTAGCGTCTAATCAGAAGTGCACAAGTGGCCTATTCACAATAAATAACAAACGTAGTAAAATTAGATTATTGATTCATAGCAGAGCAACTTATACCATGATCTTTAATTGCTACTATTTTAGGTGACCAAGTGTTAAAATTCCATTCCAAGTAAATATGTATGTGATTTTGTTGAATGTTGCAAAAGTAGCATTTTGCCATTTTAATATTGTACTTTAAATCCATAATTATGAATATTATATAAGTCCATGCTGATGTCACATGAAATTACTACTAAACACTGGACTTGTGTCCTGAACCTGACTTTCCCCCCCCCCCCCCCCCCCCCCCCCCCCCCCAGCAACATGGGTTACATCCACATTTAATGATCAGATATAATCTGAAAGCATGTCTCTGACATTTCTTAACCTGTGCCTTTCTGCTGTTCTTCCCGCAGGTCTTCCAGAACAGTACTACAGCCTGGTGTGGTTCCTGAGCCCCATCCTGGGACTCATGTTTACTCCTTTGATAGGATCAGCCAGCGACCGCTGCACTTTGCGCTGGGGTCGCCGTCGGCCCTTCATCCTAGCACTGTGTGTTGGTGTGCTCTTCGGCGTAGCACTCTTCCTCAACGGATCTCTAATAGGTGAGCCCCTGGACAGGGGTGGAGTGTCCTGACGGAGCCACTCATAATGCATAAATATATAGCAACACAAGAAATACACCTACAAGTGGTGAACTAACATTGACCCCATTTAAATGAATGCTTTATATTCATGTTGAAATTCGTACTAGTAAGTAGTAAGAACAAGAACGGAAAGGAAAATATTAAAAGTTTTGCAATTGTACTTTTCCAGACATACTTCCTGTTTCTAAGAGCTATTTCATGCCTTTCTCAAAAACCACAGTTTCTATCGGCATGGAGCAAAGCACCTGACACCTTAACCACATGCGTTTCACATAATGTTTGTAGTTTGTTTGAACTTTAGTCATTATTTACACAACAGACTGAAACAAAACAAAAACAATGCACTATTAGTAACTGTATCTACTCTATCAGTGATGGTATGAACCATAAATACCCAAACACAATGTACACAAGTACTGCACTTGATCAGTACACTGCATTTTAATCCGTTAAATATCGAGCATGTAGTCAGCTGTGGACTGTTTCTTAAAATGTACACATCCCTCCCCACACTCCAAATTGTATAATCAGTAACCCTATAATCCTGCTCAGTTGTACTGTCTAAACCTGCCTAACACTAAAGCATGGCTACTGAGCAACAAGTCGATCGCTTGTGTCGTGTGTGTCCGTGCATGCTCATGCGTGTCCGTGCGCCTGTATGCGTGTGTGCCCATGCCTGTGTGAGTGTAAGTGCGTGTAAACGTTACATTCTCACACACACACACACACAAACTGCTTCTTCATTTATAGGGCACCATTATTTTTGTCCTTATTGAAGGTCTAGTCTTATTTGTTTTAACTGTATGTGTGAGATATGTTCAGGCTACATTTAAAATCATACTTGTGACACTTTTTGGTTACAATTTCAGTGTCAAGTACTTTAAAATATGCATTGATTAGTTTACAGCTGATTTGTGATATGTAATGTGACCTGACTTGTCTGAGTGTGTGACCTTAATAGAGAGAGAGAGTTTGTAATAGAGAGAAATAATATAATTTGTATATCCCGTACAGCATGTGTGCGCAGGAGACTGTAAACCCTGTCCTTCTTAGTGACGTGGGAAAGGACTAGGAACCAGTTCACAGGGAAATATTTCCTGTTGTGCCCCTTTTTTTTTTTTTTTTTTTTTTACCTTTTATTAGCTATCTGGAACAACTTCCTGTCTCCTGTCTCCAGCATTAGCTTGCTGTGTGCCGCTCTATTGTCAGGGGGGGAAAGTCTTACAGTGCTCACGGCTCAGACATCAGAGTTAGACCGCTTCTGGTTGTCTTTTTCACTGGGTCTGCCTAACAAGATGTTTTTCTCATAACGTTGTGTTATAGTATTGAGATGCTTTTCTTCTAATAATAAAATATCTTTTGTGATAATGACAATAATAACAGGATTTTCCCTCATAATAATAATAATAATAATAATAATAATAATAATAATAATAAAAACCTCTAATAAGGATTTCTTTATTTTACTATTTTTGTTTATGAATGTTTTTGTCTCGCAGTAGTTCATTTACATAGATTGATAACTCAAACCAGGGGTTCCTGCAGATATGACTTGGTCTTTTGTGTGCTCTGATTCTCATGTCGGTGTGTTGTGCTGCGTCTCAGGTTTGGCTATAGGAGACGTGCCCAACAGGCAGCCTATAGGCATTGTGCTGACCGTGCTTGGGGTGGTGGTGCTGGACTTCTGCGCTGATGCAGCTGAGGGGCCCATCAGAGCCTATCTACTGGATGTGGCCGACACAGAGGAGCAGGACATGGCACTCAACATCCACGCTTTCTCAGCAGGTACATTATGTTCCGTATTCACTCCGCTAAACACACACCTAAAGACAAATTGTTATCAGCTTTCCACATCATCACATTCTCATCAGGTATGTCATTTATTAGCACCTTTTAACACCTTCTCAGCTGAAGCTACACTGTACAGTAAATAAACCTGGAAAGATAAATAAACCTAGAAAAGTTTCCCATGTGTAGGCTGCTGTGTGCACAAGACCTGTAAGCACTGAATATACTGTATGAATGGTGAAAAGGGAACAGTTGTACCCGAAGTGGCGTTGTACCCGATATCGAGCTACTCTGATTAGTCAGAAGCTGTTCTTCATATTTGTCGCCTGCCTGCGAAGCACTTTAGGATCACTTCGATTGGCATTAACGTCATCCATCTCCAGTCATCCGACTTTTCTTCTATCTGAAACTCCTCTTAAACCATCCATGGGAATCTGACCAAGCCTTCACCTTTATTAGGATGAACAGATGTGAATGCTACTTCATTTTACGGAAACCGCACATTCAGTGTTAAGGTGACGCATTTCTTTCTTGGATAACTCTATAACTGTTGTTTAACAGCAGCTCTGACAACAGTTTCAGTTCTAAAAACGAGAGCAGCTAATGAGTTTATAGCTGCCATAATGTGAGCCGTAACAGAGACTTGTTTTGCGGACACGGGACAGCATTAAATTAGTGATGGGTCGTTCATGAACGATTCATTCTTTTGGAAAGAGTCTTCAACATGACTAGAAGAACGAGTAGTCTCAGAGTGTGATTCATTCATATTCAACTGGGAGCTCCCATAGACTCTATGCAGTGCAATAGATTCAAAAGAAAGAACGACTCAGACTAGAAGACTCCTGAGTAGAACCGTTCATTTCTGTTTCCTGTGTATTGCACTGCGTAGCGTCTATGAGAGTCATGTAAGAAAAGTGCGAACGTTTCAGACCGGAAGATACAGTATGATGGTGAGCTGCTCGTTCTGTGTACCATAATATGTCCTTAACGGCATTGTAATATTTCTATTACTGGAACTATGGGCAAAATTTGTGTATGTAGACGTGTTAGGGGTCTGTTTATTGAAAATGTAACATTTTATTGTATTTCTGATCAAAAGAACGAAATGAAGTAAATGATTCAAAATAAGACACGTTCATTTTGATGGAAGATTCAAACACCCGAATCACTAATATGATCCATCACTACAATAAATGTAATTACTATATAAACACCTTATCATGTCACCACATTATGGATTTTTTTAATAGCAACATTATGGCTTCAAATGCTTTATTTCTTGTATAACATGTATTGTATTCAACATGAGCAAAGAAAACTAAAATGAAACAACTTATAAGCTGGCGAATCAGGACTCTTATTGTAAAAGGTTAAACTATATATATATTTTTTTAGGACTGGGAGGTGCTGTGGGCTATGCACTTGGTGGTCTTGACTGGACAAACACCGCCCTTGGTCAGGCTTTTAAGTCCCAGGAACAAATCCTGTTCGTGTTTGCTGCTGTAATATTCATCGTCTCAGTGACCCTGCACCTCTTCAGCATTGAGGAGGAACAGTATATCCCGCAGCAGGAACGGCTGGATGAGGAGGCTGATGGGAGAGCCTCTGTCAAAATGAATGTCCTGATCGGTCTTCCAACATCGCAGCAGCAGCTGGATCTGATTCCTGAGGATGAGCCCTATGAGCGTGAAGCCCACTCAGTTGAGCCCGAGCTGGACTTCCTGGATGTGGAGCTGGTGCGCAGTAAGAGTGATTCAGTGCTAGCCATGGCCGATGGCACACTGGAACATGAGGCACTCTTCTTACGCCAGATAGAGCCTTCTATTTTTCATGATCGCTTATCATCGTACCACAGCAGTCAAGAGTTCCCACATGGGCGCTTCAGCCTCAGCCTCCTCTCATCCTTAGTGCATGAACCGGAGGGTGAAGAGATGCCACTCCATGCAGAATCCAAAGCCCCCAATGGCCAGCCAACCAGGCACAGCGATACCACCAGACATTCCCAGCCACTTCCAACAAGTGTGCTCAAACCCTCCAGTGCTGGAGCTTCCATTCGCCGTCGGCGTCACACTTTCTACCGCCAGGCGTCTTGTACTTTCTCCTATTACGGACGCCTAGGCTCACACCGCTACCGTTACAGGCGCGCCAACGCCGCCGTGCTTATAAAACCATCACGCAGCATGAATGACATCTACGAGATGCAGCAGCGCCAGAGGAGGGGACAGCGGCACAGGGATCGGCACCAAAGCGGCAACACGACATCCAGTGGAGACACTGAAAGTGAGGAGGGTGAAATGGAGACTACTGTACGCCTCCTGTGGATGTCCATGCTAAAAATGCCCAAAGAATTACTGTGTCTGTGTCTTTGTCACCTGCTCACCTGGTTCTCTATCATCGCTGAGGCTGTGTTCTATACTGACTTCATGGGACAGGTCATCTACGAGGGTGACCCCACGGTGAGATGATAAACGATAGCACAAAAGTAATACTTTAGTTTAAGGCATTTATGTGAGGTGTAAAAATTTGCTGTACGACCCATTCAGTCTCTTAGCAACATATTGACCGCAGCATTAAAGAATAGCGCAGATCAGGATGGCCAATTAGACATGTCAAGGCTTTTTAAGATGCACAGGGTTGCCATGTCTCAGCAAAGCTTGCGCCACAACTACATCTCAAAACCCTGCACCAAAAAAAAAAATCTTAAACTAGCTCCAGGAATTAAATGTTTTTTTTTCTAATTAAAAGTCTTAAAAAGTGCAAATTAAATGTCTTTTTGCCATAATCTTTTCACCTGTATTCTTGTTTTGAAATAGAAAAATTGGCCTAAAAATGCAGCAGTGCTAACCTGTTACTCTCATGACATGAGGCCTAAAGTCATGCAGCTCTCTCATTTTTTTGAATGATGGATTCATTACCGAAATTTGTTTTGGAGAAGGTGTTTTTGTCTTGTAATCCCCATAGAGATGAAGGGGAAGGTACTTATTCAGATGCAGGTGTGACTAATTTATTTAAAATATTGATTACATTTAAAAAGGAGGGGAAAAAACAACTTCATCAGTCTGCCTAATATATTGTTTGAAATGAAGATCAGATTGAGTAGAGGCACACTATGTTGTTACACACTTAACATTGATGCAAATCATGGATTTCATTTCTTCATGAAAAAAATCATTTAAAAAATCTGATAAAATATAATAACAAACACATTTGGCACGCTTTCTGTAAACATTCAGTCTATTTTTTTTTTATGTCTGTCACCGGGTTATATATTCATTCTTGATAGTTATGAATCCATGTGTTTGTGCTCTTAGGCTCCTTCAAACTCCACCGAGCTGCAGAACTACCATAAAGGGGTGCAGATGGGCTGCTGGGGCCTGGTAATCTACGCTGCTACTGCTGCTGTCTGCTCAGGTCTGTGAAACTCAATCTAACAATATGACCTCTCTGTAGGAGATTAGAAAGGGTTTGGATCTTGCTACATTTTACATTGTTGGACTAAAATGTAACTTCTGACCAATCAGAGCACAGATAAAACTCAGAAGCATTTTTTTTTTATCTGTTTGTTTTCTCTTGTAAAGCTTTACTCCAAAAGTACCTGGACAACTTTGACCTCAGCATAAGGGTCATTTACATTCTCGGCACCCTGGGCTTCTCTATCGGCACAGCCATCATGGCCATCTTTCCCAACGTCTATGTAGCCATGGTGATGATCAGCAGTATGGGTATCATCTCCATGAGCATCTCGTACTGTCCATATGCTCTACTGGGCCAGTACCATGAGATCAAAAAGGTGAGATGACACAACATCAGAATGGAGAGAAATTGTGATCGTGGTGACTTTTTCTGTAATGGTGGCAAAAAAAATCTTGATATATACTGAGCAGACACAACACAATATAACACTTAATAATATTGATTGTCAGTTATATACCAGTAAACTCTCAATAGGAGCAAGGCTCATATATAGGCGCTGGGGACCAAAGGCTAGTCTTTCTGGTCTGATCTCACAGAAAATCCAATATAGTACAAATTGCTCAACATAGTAGGTGCTGACCACAATAGGAAGGTTTCAGGACACCCCGTGCATCACCAGCAGGTTCTGTTCCTATCAGCCAAGAACTTTAATTGGAAGATGCAGACCATCAATGAATATTAACCTGAGATAGGAAAATTAATCTTCCCTAGTCCTTTTCAAAGCTGTAATGATTTAATACTGTACATTTCCTGATTTGTTTTTGTTTTTTTTTCATTAAGGAACAAACATGCCATAGACAACATAATTGATTAGCTATGATTTTTTTTTTTTAACTGTTTTCACAGTATATCCATCACAGCCCTGGCAACTCCAAGAGAGGCTTCGGCATCGACTGCGCAATCCTGTCATGCCAAGTGTACATCTCTCAGATCATCGTGGCGTCAGCACTGGGTGCAGTGGTGGATGCAGTGGGCAGTGTGCGCGTCATCCCTATGGTCGCATCCTGTGGCTCCTTCCTAGGTTTCCTGTCCGCTTGCTTCCTGGTCATCTATCCAGGAGACGGTGATGGGGAGAAGAGTGAGCAGAACAAAGCTCTTACCAATTCCAGCAACGCAGAGAATGACAACAGCACCGAGAAGCCTAGTGTCCTGAAGCTCACACGCAAAGGCACCACCACCACCACCTGCAAAGTGGAGAGCGAATCAACGCTGTGATGAAGCCGAGTGATTTCCGAGCTTACATTCCCGCCATTCCAGCGCTGTTCAGCTTTCACACGGGAGTGGTGCAGATTGTGATTTGTTTGTTTATTTGTTTTGCAAGGTGGCATTGGCATTCTTGATCCTCAGGGCCACCAGGGAGTGTGGGACACTCAAAATGATAAGGGCAATCTGTTCGGTTCGCTTTCCTTCTCTCTATATATAAATTTCTTTATTTCTGCCTCCATTTCATTCATCAAAGATCCTTCTGTACTTTCACTTTAAGTGCAAGAAATAATCATTTAATCTAATCTAATTTAATCAAAATAGAAATTGTGTAAGATAATCACATCTAGGTTTTGTTTCTGTTCATAATTTTCCTCATGTTTGTTGGGTTGGTTTTATGGCCTTCTGTTCAAAAAGAGGAAGAACATTTGCATAAAGTAATATTTAATCCTTGTTTATAAAATGTTAAAACTGTCATGTCCTTGCGGCTTCATGCAAAACACCCAAAGGTAAAAAAAAAAAAAAAATTGTTTCGGTATTTGGCTTACCTTTTCATAGTGTGTGGGTTTGCTCCTCCTTTAAAGATAATTTCCTCCATTTCCCATGAAAAATGATAAACCAAACTTGAAGGAAAAAAAAATTATAAATTCTATGAGCAGTGCATATAAAATAGTTTCAGTTCAAATACATATCGAAATCCATTGGTGGATACGCTTTACTGCTTAACAAATACCATTGTAACAAATTTCAATGCTGCAATTCAATGTCTTTTTATAGCATTTACCAAAAGGAGTAAATAAGTGAAAATAGCGAAAGATGCCCAGTGTATCTTTCAGATGGAACAGGATCGGAGTCAGCTCAGCGGTCGTGTTGTTTGAGTGCCTGGACGTGGGGTTTGAGGTGTTCAGATAGGTTCTCGAGGAGCATTTTAGTGTGTTAGCACTCACCGTCTTCACTTTTGGCACAACTTGAACTGTGCAGTGAATTCACTTTTTTTTTTTAAAGGATAGTTTTTAGTTTAAGTTTCCAGCTTTTTTTCTTCTGCTTTATTGAACGGAAGGTGCTTGGGACTGACGTGCTGCACCATCAGTGGTAGTGATGTTTACATTCTCCTTTAGTGCTACATGTTGGAAGATCCTTCGATCCTCCCGCACCTTGACGCCGCATCTATGGCACCTTGACTCCTCCATGGCCTCCGGTTCAGTTCCAGTTTACTCTAAAGCCGTGCAATACACTTGTAATGTAGACACTGGGGCGGTTTTGAACTTAATCTTTCAAGCTGGACTTCTGGGTTTGTTCAATGTGGTGTAAAGTGACGTGGTTTAAGATTTCTAACTTGACCATAGCAGGCATGACCTTATGTCAGGATGATATTGGGATTCTCACAAGACACAATATTTACTTTCATGTGGCTGTTTCGCATGTAAGACACTCCGACGCATGTTGACAATATTTGTGTTTCCCTCGAAGCAGATTTGTACTTAAATCTATCTTTATACAGTATTAAAACTTAGTCATGAAAAATGATAAACCAAACTTGAAGGAAAAAAAATATATTATAAATACTATATACTATATACACACAAGACTTATTTTCAGACAAATCAGACATTGTTGCAATAATAATGTTACTTGCCTCAGAACGTATGACCGTTTGAGTGCAGAATTTTTCTACCTAGTGCATGAGGATGTTGCATCCTATATACTAAAAATGCAATACGTTTTATGAAGGCCATATAGCCTCTATAGTAATGTGCAACATGTAAATAACCTGTTATAATGCATTTATAAGGCATTTTTATTAACATTGAATTGTTCAAATAAGGCGTTCTAAGTATTAATTGTGTACAAAGACACTATCTCTATCTGTATCTATTTAGCTATAAAAACTTGATTTAGTTTAAAACATAAAATAGACATGGCCTAAACTATTTCGTATACTGTGTGAACCAGAAAAAAAAGATCTTCATCTACATTATTCAAGTTTGCGTTAACTAGACATATGAGTGAGAGATTTTTATCTTTAATTTGTAAGTTATTTGTCCCAAAAGCTGTAAATCTATATTTGTGTTTTTTTGACACAATCTCTCTATTCTAAATGCAGTAATGTATTTATATTCAAATATATCTCTAATAAGAATGAGAATGTTTAAAATAGATCTAATTTTATCACCTGTATGAGTGATAAATGTAAAAAAAAAAAAAAAATCTAAATCACTACAACACAAACTAAAATACAGTAAATATTCAAGAAAACAGACACATTGGAAAAAAAGTACATAATATGCAAGCTGAGTTTCTTAGCCATATGTTATGTACACTACATTTAATGCACTGTATTAACAATAATATAAAATGCTTTTTTTTTATTATAAGATTAATATGTACAGTGTAATACCTTGAAAATTTGCCATAACATTATATGATAGGATAGATACAGATATGGATATAAATATGGCCTTCATAGAAAGTGTTACTGATATGTACTCATTATGTAAAAATATTAGAGATTTGGCTTTCATCAGTGGACAGGTCTCGATTTAGTTTAAATACTTTTTTCTTTTTTTTCTTTTTTTTGATGATCCAATAAGGTGTTTGGTAAAGACCTGGATGAAGGATTGCTGGGTTGGACTTGGTTTGGTTGGCTTTGCTACATCAGGAGGCATGTTCAAGTCATGTGAATGTAACTATTGTCAGTTTATTGTTTTATTATGAGCAAAAGATCTGATATTGCAAAGAACTTGCACACGGGCTGTCGTCCTGACTGGGATTATGCAAAGTCTTGGACTATTAAGGATTTTTGGTGGGGTTACATTTGTTAAACTGCAAGTTGGTTCAAGGCGATGCTTAGTCTTTATCTAGAACGATGCCCACACAGAGTTTTAAGAATAACCTTGCAAAAGAAAAAACTGTGGATATTTATTTTTACGCTCTTTCATGTTATACAAAATGCGTTGGCTTTTTTTTAAGATGAAAGTCTAATTACAGAGAGATATATTATATTATTTACTGTTGTTCTTAATGCAAACTGAAGTATGTGATGGAAAAGATCAGTTATGAGTGTGTGTTGTGTGTGTGTGTGTGTCTGTGTAGAAAAAGTCACAACTTAAGCTGTCTACATTTCCTAGTTTACAGAGGTTTATTTTAAACAAATGACACTTAAGTCAATGAGTCTCATTATATTTAGTTCAAATTATGTGATTATGAAATCATCTGGTTTGATTGCCTCATTATGATTGTGTATTCATTCTGTGTTCATTTAAAAGAAAGTTAAGTGGATGTTTAATGTTATTATGACAGACAAAATGTATGGAGGGGAATAGAATATCTGCAGTGTACTATATGCCTTGTTTATTCTGAAAGTTGTATATATTCCTTTGAAATAGTTTCTTTTGCTGCTATAAAAAAAAGCTGATTATTTTTATTAGTTTCATTTTCTAAGAACTGTACAGAACATCTGTAAATATGCACAAGCCTTCAAATGTAGAATTATTCAGGAACACTGTATTGAATGCACCTTTAAAGAATCACTAAAAGAATCATTGATGATGCGTCTCCTTTTTCATTTCGTCCTTTTTCTGCATAACTACATGCATGTATGAGAGATTTATGGCTATAGGATGTAGAGTGCACAGGTTTGCACAATGTCAAATAGTGTATGCTAAGATATGAATAGTGATTTTATTATATTTAAATAGTTTGCAGGTCCATCTCTAAATGTGATGTGAATATTATCCATCACCGTATGTCTCCACACTTGTAACAGTATCCAATATTTCCAATATTATTTAACAGTTGCAGTATTCAAATGAATATATGTCCTGTTTATTTTGAATAAATAGGGGAAGTATTTTTTGTTTGTTTGTTAAAAAAAACTATAGATGTAAACTTTAGCACTTCCTTGTATTACCTTAATGTTTGACGTGAGGAAGTCAGGAATCGTTTTAATTAATTAATTTCATCATTTTATTTAAAACCTGTCAAGGTTAGAACCTTGAACGTGATTGCATCCTTTTTTTCCTCAGTAATCATGTGTGACAGACCATGGCCTTATTTGGACATCATGGCCCAATTTGAAATCTTACCCAAACCAAGTCAGCACACAAGATTTTAATACTTTAATGAACATACTTAATTCTAACTATTTTATGGGAATTTCAATCATAAAAAAAATGTTTAATCGTTTATATTCATTTCATAAAAATGAGAAAAAAACTATCTAACATTATTGGGCTCTCGCAATAATGGCTGCAGTCCGCATTATTGGAAACCCTGATCTACTTTAATGTCTCATAACATGACAGTAAAACAGAACATAGACTAGTAGAAATGTCCTCTTACAAGGGTGGCTTCAGCACCTCTGGTTCAGGTTACTGTCTGTTTCTGTTCATTAGGCTGGTGTTTTTGTGGTTGTCTTCACATCTCCCAAATACACTGCAGTAGCTGGACTGGCTAAGATAAATTGCCCCTAGGTGTGTGAATGAGCGCCACTGAATATGACAGAGTGAGAGCTTTTACAAGCCTAAAATACACAGTAGCATTCTGACACTGTCATTCCAATTATGTCACCAACTGGATGTTTATAAATAAAGATGTTTATGAATAAATAAATGCAAGACATTGCCACCTAGTGGTTAATAGAGAACTTAGGCCTGTATAGTATTTTCTGGGGTGCAATTTTTTTTTTTTTTTCAAAGCTAGAGTAGTTGCCACATTTTGTTGTGTGAAATCAACAGTACATTTCCAGGCAAGGGGTTTCAGTAGATACAGTAACTGAACACAGCTTCTAGCAAAGTTAGAATACTCAAGCTGACAGAAAAGTAAAAACCGCCAAGACATGAGTCTTTAGTTTGTGTATTTTTTTTTGTTCATAAATATGCTTGAACACTCATCACTCACTCACTCACTCACTCACTGTGTACACCACTTTGTTCCAGTATTCAGGGTCGCGGAGGGTCTGGAGCCTATCCCAGGAGACTTAAGGCATGAGGCGGGGTACACCCTGGACAGAGTGCCAATCCATCGCAGGGCACACACACTCACACACTACAGGCAACTTAGGAACGCCAATTAGCCTAATCTGCAGGTCTTTGAACTGTGGGAGGAAACCGGAGCACCCAGAGGGAAACCACCTTGTTGACGCCATACACACACAGACAGGAATTGACCTAGGCCAGAAATCGAACCTGGACCCTGAAGGTGCAAATTTCCCACCTGGTATGACTCTATGACATTGTATGGCCAGTTCTTCATCTTGACTCCATTGTTTTCAGGGAACACCTGCGTTATGACTGGCTACAAATATGCTCTTCCACAAGTGGGGCAGTAGCTCATTTATGTTTAAAACCACACAGAGTGAAAAAGTGTATTTGAAAGACCAGTGACATTAATTAATTTAAGGCAAGATCGAATGCATGAAAGCTAGAAATATTTTGAAAACTAACATTTATGATAACTTGTTATATATGTTATAATACATTGCTTTTAAACGTTTTGGTCATGTCTTAATAAATTACTCATATTACACGGCCATGTGTATATAAAAGTATAGATATTTTATTAGGGTATATTAATCAATTTTGCATGTTGATTATCATATAACCAACACAAAAAAGTTGAAAGCAAAAATAATCTGGTGTGGGATTTCTCTGTGTTCTGTGCTAGGACCATTGTGTATTGTACTGTACATCCACGTCTACCTCTAATACTAGAATTAAATAGAATTAAAATAAATAAATACTGAATTTAAAAAATACCATTGAGGTTGGCAAGAGGAGAAACTACACCAATCAACCATAACATTATTACCACCTGCCTAATATTGAGTAGATCCAAACTGTTTCCAACACATCAACTTCAAGACAAAAGGCTCTCTTGCTGCCTAATAAATCCCACCCACTTCCAATCTCCATTGTAACAGATATTGAAAATATCTACTAGATAAAAGTAGAAAAGTAGCTACTGCGAGAAGGGGCAAATTGTAATGCCTAGACAACTGGGTCAGAGCAACTCCAGAACTGCAGGTCTTGTGGGATGTTCCTAGGTGGAAGTGGACAGGAAATACCAAAAGTGATCCAAGGAATGAAACTGGTGAACTGGCAACAGGTTTATGGGTGGCCAAGGCTTACTGATGCACATGAGTGACAGCTGGCTTGTGTGGTCCTATCCAATAGAAGAACTACTGTAGCTCAAATTGAGGAAAAGATTAATGCTGGTTCCAGTAAAAACGAGTCAGAACACACAGGTTATTACTGTTTTGGTGAAGTGGGGATGTACTCAATATTGGTCATAATGTTATTACTGAACAATGGACACAGTATAAGTCAAACGTTTGAACACTTGCATATTTTTGTTTTATTTTTTACTATTTTCTACAATACCGAAGACATAAACTATGAAATAACACATTAAATTATGTAAAAGGCAAATTGTGTAAACTTTAGATTCTTCAAAGCTTTTTGCATAGACTTGGCACTCTGTCAACCAGCTTCATGAGCACATGTTGGCAGAGCAGAGAAAAATTATTGCTAATATACCTAATCTAAAAAAAATGTTTATTTGTTTATAATTTCATCATGTGTGACAAAAAATGACACTTCAGCAGTGCTGTTTATTGTAATTATTAAGATTGTTCAATTCTATGGATCCAGACACTAGGTGGCACTGCAATGCAAGGTATCTAAAAAAAAAAGGCCCCATGAAGAATATCTGTGGAATTAATCCATCCATTTTGATGTTCATAGTGTAAGTGTGAGTGCCAAGCTCTGTGCATGACTATTTGGGTAAAAACTCAGTGTCAGTGTGTGCCCTAGCTAAACAGGCCATTACTTTTTGTTGTTGTTGTTGTTGTTGTTATTATTATTCAGCAACCGAAGAAAAAAGAAAAATTGTAAATCAACACAAGCTGTTAAAATCAAAATGAACACGTGAAATTAAGAAATCAAGAAAATTAAGAAATGGATAGACATTAAAACAAAAAGCATAAAACAATAATATTAACAACATATCTCAACAGCATTAGGAATATACAGAAGATCAATATAGGATTATAAGGGACATTAAGAAATAAAAAACTGAATTTTAAGAGAATGTTATTATAAATAAAAGAAATACAGTGGAACCTTGGATTGCAAGTAATTTCGTCTGCTAGCATTTTGAACAACGAGCAAAATTTAAAAATAAATTTTAACTTGATAAATGAGTGAGGGCTTGACATACGAGTAGTGCTCGTGCACTTTGTCTAGACATGCACTCTACACATACCGAGTGCCACGTGATCACAACTGAGCTAATGCTTCTTCTCTCTCGTTTGCTGTGGGATTGTGGGTAATTGTCTCCCATGCTCATTTAGTGCATGTGCGGCACTTGTACAGTCAACATCTGTGCTTGTTTGTGTGTGTGAAAGTCGTCCTACACAGTAGCCTCCTCCCTTCTCCTCTCATCTCTTCTTACTTCTTCTTAATTCTTACACGAGTCTTTTCAAAGATAAAGTGCAAGTTAATTTGTTTTATTTTTACTTTATATTTTGTATCAATTGTTTTTATATGATTCTGGGGTTTTGGAAGGAATCATCAGAGTTTCCATTATTTCGTTTAAAATGTTTTAACATGCAAGCATTCATTTAAAATGTATATTATCTAACTACTGTAAACTACTATAAACTAAAACTTAGTGTAAATAAGTGCTGTGTTTTAATTTGGATTTTAAAGAGGCCTGATCCATAACAGATTGAATTTCCAGTGGTAATGAATTCCATAGTTTGGGAGCCGCTACAGCAAATGCCTGATCGGCAAAAAAGAAGGTGACCAGATGATCGGAGTGCTCTTCCAGGGTTATGAGGTATTAAAAGATCTGTTAAATGTAGGCCTTTTTAAAAAATCAATAATTAAAAATCAATTCTAAAACATACTGGAACGTTTGGAAGAATTGGTTAAGAGATGAGCAGCAGCATTTTGTACTAACTGAAGGTCGACAGAGAAAGAGGACTGATTAACACCAACATAAAGTGCATTACAGTAATCCAATCTGGAACTGATAAAAGCATGTATCGCCCTTTCAAGGTCGCTGTATAATAAAAAGGTTTCATTTTAGCCAGCAAGCGAAGTAGGAAAAAGCATGCTTTCACTACAGAATTAATCTGTTTATCGAATTTCAAGCTATTGTATTGTTCTTAGCTAACTAAGAATTGTTGAATATAACCCACAGATTTCTAACCACTGGTTTCACATATGAGGTAAGATCCCCAAGGTCTAAGTTTAAACTTCCTTGCATGGCTGTGGTTCCAAACAAGTTGAAGTCCATTGCTCCCCTTTGGCTTTATAGGCATATAAATTTGTATATCTGCCTCACAGTGAAAAGAAATATTGTACTGCTTAAATATTTACTCCAGAGGAAGTATTTACAGCGATGGATAGGAGAGGATAGGGCTAAGAATAGAACCCTGTGGCATCCCACAGGACAGAGAAGCACCGGAAGAAGAGAAATCACCAATCATGACTGAAAACTTTCTATTTGCAAGAAACAATTGTAGCCATTTGAGGACCATGACACAGATGAACTTACAGCATGTTAAAGTGGTTATGGATAAATGAACAAAGATTTAAATTTGTTGGATGCTTTCTTTAAATAGAAAAGACCAGAAGGCTGCCTTGAAACATGTGTTTGATTAGACTAGGTTTGTTATTCCACTAAATCGTATGTGATCACCTGCATGGATAGAGTGTGTGTGTGTGTGTGTGTGTGTGTGTGTGTTTATGATATGCATTTAACACACTATGCACGCTGAGTAAATGCAAAAGCAAATATGGACTCCTGAGAGACGAGTAGGTTAAGTGGGGTGAATGTATTAGATCCCAGGAGGGAGTGAGCGGTTTCTTGTTCCAATAGTCTTCCACTAAAAATACTGACGTTGTCTCCATATATCATGTTGGGCCATTAAAACATTGTCTGTCAAAGGGGTGGTTGCCATAAAACACTGTATCATGGCAATCTTCCTTCCTACAAAGCTTACTGGCATGATTCATGTGTACAGGACAATCTCTGACGCAAGTATGTTTGCTCGTGGTGTCCCTCAGAACTTACATTTACTCGCGTTACTGTAATTGAGTAGTTTTTTGTGTAATAGTTTTTAAAATCTGTAATTTTACTTTTACTAAAGTATGTTTTGTTTGAAGTATTGTACTTCGCTACATTTTAAATCATGTTCGCTATTGAGTAAAACAAATGAATGAAAATGCAAAAATAAAAAAAATAAAAATATTATGCTTTGTATACATTAAATGCTTCGTTGCGCTCGTGTGTGTATTGTGTCCTAGTCGCGCGCCGCTCCAGACTCCACTCCAGGTTTTCTGACTGTCCCACATTGGCATCTACCTGACCTTCCACACGGTCGCTTCCGCCCTGAGAGTGACGTCATCAATCAGTGACCTTAAATAAACCGGAGAGAGACGTGGGAAAGAGATTGAGATTTTGGCGTTTTGATATTTGGTTGTGTATTCTGGTTTTGACTTTTTACCTCCCATTGACTTTGATTATTGCTTTGTCCCTTTGGTTTGGTTGGTCTTTGTATATATTTGTAGATAATTTCGCTGTATGTTTGTGCACTCACCAGTAGTAGGGGCGTGGCTGCCATTTATTTTGGGAAGTGGGAATTTATTCACTGTTTTTGGTTTAGGGAGTCAGGGAAGGTACCTGTATTTTTGTTTGTGTTTTTTTTTTTTTTTTTGTCTTTTTTTTTTTGTAAAGCAATACAAGCCTCATTATGTCATCAGTTAATGACTGGATCTAGTTCTTTCTCCCATATACCACCATTTCCATACAGTTTAAAATAGAACCCTGAACCATTCTGTTGCTGTACGGCCCAACCCTAGACTGGGGCGTAACGCCATATTTAAGTGACCACTTATTATGCAAAGGTGTTCCTTCAGTTAAAAATAACTAGTTCTTTTTTGAACTACGCTAGAATGGCTAATTTTTTTATGAGCTAATTTTTACTTTTACTTTTACTTAAGTAGATTTTTATAATGGTAACTTTACTTCAGTAAAATTTTATGGAAATAACAGTACTTTTACTTGAGTACAAAATTTTAGTACTCTTTCCACCTCAGGAAATAATGCAGACAAAATAGGAAACATAGGCAGACTGCAAAGAAAAGATAAAATTTTAAAAGAAAAATACAATTTTAAAAATAGTAGTTTCACATCACCAGATCACCTGTCATCAGCTGCACCTGTTTAAAGTTCATACCTTAAGTTTTTATGCATGGCTTAACAAAAAAAAAAAAAAAATAGTCTAAAACTGCTCAGGTACAGGGAGTGGACCGAAAATTAGAGCCAAAAAAGTTATTCACAAAGTCTGGAGAACTATTCCTCAAGACCATAATAAAAATGCAAGAAAGTCTGGCCGCAAAATCTGAAGAAGTGTGGGGTGACTCAAGACGTTTGACAGTAAGTAGTGTATATGTTGAGATCTCTACTGTGTTATTCGTTAACATGAAATTAGTTTAATACTTTGGAAACTATGCCAGGAGAGTTTAAATTGAGTTTAAAATGAGTTGTGAAGTATAGTGATAGGTTTCAATAAATAGACAAAAATTAGTTGTATATTTTAAATACATTTTGTCATTTTTTAGAAATATATGAGCATTTTTGTTTCAAAAAAAAAACAGCAACTGGTGTAGTTTTGTTGACCACCAGTGTAGGAGGATGCTACTTTTTAAAGTAACTAATTACATTACAAAATTACTGTCTTTATAAAGTAATCAGTTACATTACTGTGTTACTTTCTGATAAACGTAACTAGATAGAGTACTTTTCCAGTGGAGAAAATGAAAACTCCTTTGTGATTCCTCATGCATGTTGTTTTAGTCAAGACCTTTATAATTACTCTACCATCATCACTCAGTGAAGTTTGGCCCATAATCTGTTAACTACTAATACCCCTATCTCACCTACGCAGTTTCACGCGGTGGCCATAAGTACGGTTCATCATGATTCACCACGAGTTTTGGCGCTGTGATTAAAAGACGGGGGCGGGTTATCGGGGGTGGGGCTTGTAGGACGAGTTTCTCACACACACACACACACACACACACACACACACACACACACACACACACACTAATGGATTGGGAATGACTTCTGTCTGGCTCACGGATTACATAAACTGTCTGAATAACGGATTACATTTTTGAAAAAGTAACTAAGCAACTGAGTACCTGAATGGTGGACCTAACGTGTTAGATTATTCGTTACATCAACGAATGTTTGACCACTAAATGTTTTATCCTAGTTATGTCGCTGTGAGATTCTGTGGTTTTCAGACCAAAGAAATGGAATGGTCATGAATAATGAGTTCCCTGGGGTGGGCAAGTGACCAGTGGATAACTGTCACTGAATAAACTGATTACATTTAATACTGGAAACAAATATATCGTGGTTTGTGTATTTTATTATTTTCAGGCACGATATTATTCATGAATGTTCAAGAAATAAGAAATGGTTTTAAATCAGAAATTTTGCCAATTTATGTAAGTGTTTTTCTGCCTCCATCAACTCATAGCCTTTAATATTCAAACTCCCAATATTCATTAACATTCATTAGCATGCTAATAGCCTTCTAAACAAAGGAGGAGGCATTGTGCATGTCAATACAAGCAGACATCTTTTCTCAAACCAGCCGTTTTTATCTCTTGCTGTTTTCACCTTAAGAACTAATTTGCAGAATTATTATTTAATATCATAAAACTGCGAGACAATCAGACAATATTAGTCATACTGAGCCGTGTTTTCAATAGCGTTCCACATAAACTGAACAATTTTCTAAATATAAAAGGCTGAAAGAGCAGTCGGATGGTCTCCGAAAGGTGATGTATTCTAGAGATTTTAGAGATGTGTGTGGTTGGTGGAATAATTGAAGGGTTATTTAAATACCTCTTTGTAGCAGGAATGCATTTTATATTTTCTCCAGACTATTCTCATTCACTTTAAGTACAGCCATATCTGTATTATCCCAAATCTCATTATGGTTTACTAAGTAGTATGTACAAATAGCTCGCAGTTTATAGAATGGTATTGCCTTTGTGGTTTTAGATGCATCCTGTTTATGTGGTTGTGTTAGGTTCATATTTCACATTTCCTCATAGGGTAAATAAAAAAAACCTAGACCACATAAAGAAAACTTTATCTGTTGTATGTACTTGTAAAACTGGTCAAATGGTATAATCCTGAGTACTGGTTCAGTCTACAGTCGTGCTCAGACTTTAGTATCCCCTCTTTTAATTTTATGTTTTTGTGTAAAAATATAATAAAAATCTGATTGTAGCTGGTCAACCTCAGATGCCAACCTTGGATGAAAGATGACATATAACTTTTTTCACCGTGCCATTATTTAACTAACAGAAATGAAGCCAAAAAAGAAAAATATGTGGGCAATATTAAGTACAGTACCAAAATGATTCAATAACCTGTAGATCCACGTTTGAAATAGTTTCCTGTATGGCTTTATTAGTCTCTCACATCACTGTGGAGGATTTTGGCCCATTCTTTTTTGCCTTTATTAAACATTATTTTAGCTCATTGAGGTTGTTGGGAGTTTGCTTATGCACTGCTCTCTTAAGGTCCTGCCGCAGCATTTCAATTGGATTGAGGTCTGAACTTTGACTAGGCCATTCCAAAAAATCCTCTGGTATACAGAGGTTCATGATCAACTCAATGACTACAAGGTGCCCAGGATCTATGGCTGCAAAACAAGTCCAAATCATCACCCCTCCACCCCTTGACAGTGGATATGAGGTGTTTCTGCTGAAATGCTGTTTGGTTTTCGCCGAACAATGGAGCTAGGCGTACAGGCCAAACTCCACTTTGACATGTTTTATAGGACATTGTTCCAGAAGTCTTGGGGTTTGTTCAGATATAGCTTTGCAAACTTCATCGTGCGTTCGTGTTCTTTTTAGACAGAAGAGGCTTGATCCTGGCAACCCTAGCAAACAAACCATACTTGTTCAGTCTTCTTCTAATTGTACTGCCTTGGATGTTAACATTTAATATGAGAGGTTAAACCTGTAGGGTTTGAGATGTAGCTTTGGTTGTTTTTTATTTATTTATTTATTTATTTTATATGTCTCTGAGTATTACAGTCATGGCCAGAAGTTTTGAGAATTACATAAATACTGGAAATTGGAAAAGTTGCTGCTTAAGTTTTTATAATAGCAATTTGCATATACTCCAGAATGTTATGAAGAGTGATCAGATGAATTGCATAGTCCTTCTTTGCCATGAAAATTAACTTAATTCTGAAAAAAACTTTCCACTGCATTTCATTGCTGTCATTAAAGGACCTGCTGAGATCATTTCAGTAATCGTCTTGTTAACTCAGGTGAGAATGTTGACGAGCACAAGGCTGGAGATCATTATGTCAGGCTGATTGGGTTAGAATGGCAGACTTGACATGTTAAAAGGAGGGTGATGCTTGAAATCATTGTTCTTTCATTGTTAAACATATTGACCTGCAAAGAAATGCGTCTAAGAAAGTCCAGCAAGCGTCTCCTAAAGAGGATTCAGCTGCGGGATTGGAGTGCCACCAGTGCAGAGCTTGCTCAGGAATGGCAGCAGGCAGGTGTGAGCGCATCTGCACGCAAAGTGAGGCGAAGACTTTTGGAAGATGGCCTGGTGTCAAGAAGAGCAGCAAAGAAGCCACTTCTCTCCAAAAAAAACATCAGGGACAGATTGATCTTCTGCAAAAAGGATGGCGAATGGACTGCTGATGACTGGGGCAAAGTCATATTCTCGGATGAAGCCTCTTTCTGATTGTTTGGGGCATCTGGAAAAAGGCTTGTCCGGAGAAGAAAAGGTGAGCGCTACCATCAGTCCTGTGTCATGCCAACAGTAAAGCATCCTGAGACCATTCAAGTGTGGGGTTTCTTCTCATCCAAGGGAGTGGGCTCACTCATAAATTTTCCCCAAAAACACAGCCATGAATAAAGAATGGTACCAAAACACCCTCCAACAGCAACTTCGTCCAACAATCCAACAACAGTTTGGTGAAGAACAATGCATTTTCCAGCACAATGGAGCACCGTGCCATAAGGCAAAAGTGAAAACTAAGTGGCACGGAGACCAAAACGTTGAAATTTTAGGTCCATGGCGTGGAAACTCCCCAGATCTTAATCCCATTGAGAACTTGTGGTCAATCACATTCATATCATTGATACACATGAGGCGGGTGGACAAACAAAAACCCACTAATTCTGACAAACTCCAAGAAGTGATTATGAAAGAATGGGTTGCTATCAGTCAGGATTTGGCCCAAAGGTTGATTGAGAGCAGCCCAGTCGAATTGCAGAGGTCCTGAAAAAGAAGGGCCAACACTTTGCATAAATGTCATGTAATTGTCAATAAAAGCCTTTGAAATGTATGAAGTGCTTGTAATTATATTTCAGTACATCACAGAAACAACTGAAACAAAGATCTAAAAGCAGTTTAGCAGCAAACTTTGTGAAAACTAATATTTGTGTCATTCTCAAAACTTTTGGCCACGACTGTACACTGTCTGACCATGTAGTAAATGTGCTGGGACATCCACTCCTAGGAAAGTGTGTTAATACACACCTGTATGCTGCAGACAAGCAAAGTGCCAGATGTCAGCTATTATAGAGGTCTGCACACCTGCTGAGGATCAATTAATCAATCGCTGGTGATTGATTAGCTTTTACTTGGGTGCAACTTACACTTTTAAATCCTGTGGAAACAGTAAGGGGTAGTAATTAGTATTGCCCAAGTGTGGTTTTTATTTTGGCTTCATTGTTGTTAAATAAAAAATAGCACAGGGAAAAAATCATATGTTGTTATTTGTCCTAATTCTAAGAGCAACTATGATCAGATTATTTTTATGAGGTTTTTACACAAAACAAAAACACGCTGAATTAAAAGGAGGGATACTGACATTTGAACATGACTGTCTCATCAGGGTTCTGTGGTTTTCTTCTGTCTATGAAAAAACATGACAGTAGGGGGGATTGGTGATGCTTAATTATCCATAGGTGTTAATGAATGTGTTTATTGTGCCAACGCAATGGACTGGCATCTTCTATGTAAGGCATATTCCAGCCTTATGTTTAAAGTTCCTGAGATTGCATACAGGTTCACCCTGTCCCAAAAGATGAACAAATGAATTACCCCTGAGAACCTCAACGGTGCTGGTAACATCATGTTATCTGTATGCTTTTTACGAGGAACTGGAAAACTGATCAGTGTTGAGAACAAACATCTGCAAGAGACCTGGGGTGGAGATTCATCTTCCCCTGTCATGACAATGACCACAATGATATTTGCAAAGATACACTGGACTATGTTAGAACGTCCCAGTCAAAGCACAAATCTCAATCTAAGTGTGGATCTATAGTATAGAAACTCCTGCTCATGAATTCCCTCAATCTAATCTGACAGAGCTTGAGCAGTTTGGCAAGGAAAATGTCAGTACCCATTTTAACAAACCTGATAGAGACAAATCCCAGATGATTTGCATCCTTAATTGCAACCAACGGTCACAGCAAAAATATTCAAATGCTCAATGTATTTTGTAAATGAAATGCTAAAAAACAAACAGTTAAAAGTCCATTACAATTCTAGGTTCTAGAGGGTGAATACTTATAATACAATATGTATATACAGTATATATAATACTTATATTGTATATACAGTAAATATTACATGTTCTAAATGGCATATATATATATATATATATATATATATATATATATATATATATATATATATATATATAAGTATATATTGTATGTATAATACTTATATTGTATAGAAATATTACATTTTCTATATGGCCAGGGATAATGCACTGGTTCTTGGCTTGAGAATGTAAGAAATAAAGTGGGGATCTTTCCTTAAAACTGTATGCTTATTGAGCATCCTAATTTACTTTATGTCAAAGCAAATTACTGTTTGTTCTGCTCCACAGTACATCAGTGACATGATCAGTACTTCGGGGGCTTCGATCTACGGTACTGATAAATTACTGATTAATGGTATATAAGTGTATTTAATCTCTTGTATTTTTCAGTCATGTCTATTTAATAATTCTAATAAGGGAAGTTATTCTTTGTATTTTTTATCTTTTAGTGTTAGTGTTATTTTTCGCTGTCATGTGCTATAATGCTGATGATCCTTTTTTTTTTTTTTTTTTGAACTCATCTCAAGTGTTCAACATTTTGGTCATTTTAAATTTCCTCTATAAAGAAATTAATTGAAGTGACTAATGAATATTGAGTCGAATCTTCTAATGAGACAATTGTGTTCCAGTTCCTCATAAACTCAAATGAATCAAACTGGAATCAGAATTTTATTAACTCAGTGTCACCACCATGGAGCCATATGGGAAGAAAGGCCTGATAAGCACCTAAAATAAATCATTGTTTAGGTGTGATGTGAAAGGGAGTAAAAGCTGGATTAGAATGTACATCCTGTCGATGTTCCATATGCTCCCATTCTGCAAATGGGTTGTGAGTAAGATGCTTAATAGGAGAGGGACACCTAACAGGTCCTTCAGGGAGGAACAGAGAATATTAGAGAACATTCAAGAGGAAGCTATGATGAATCAAGACCATTTTTAGAAACATTAGCATTTTATTAATGTCATAAAGCTCAAAGCAGATGTCTTATTTCTATAATGAAGAAATCAATTATTCATTCTTTTTTCATTTATTCCCGTCAGACTGTTATGCTTTTGATGTAACGCAGGGTGCTATTTCCTGACTCATGTCAGGATCAGTACCTTTACCTTCATTTTTAGTAATAAACCTTTTTAATAAGAGCTGTTTAAAGAGCGTATTTTCTACACATGCCCGTTCCTTTCATATATAGTGTGACCAGTCCAGGTATTTTCTTCATATTCGCAATTGATCTTTTGAGAACATAATACAGAATGTATAAACAGTCACTACTTTAGATAGCCTATTTAAGATAGACAGTTTGCACTGTATAGTGCATTTGAAATTCGAGCCGTTGTATTTCTTATCTACATTCTTAACAGGAGTGCAGACGCAGGATGTGATAGGTTATATTTCAAGAGATGACGAGCAGTATTAAGTTGTGAAAGCAGAAAGGAGGAGGAGACAGCAGTGTAGTGATCATTATAAAGTATCCAGATTGTAGAAGAATGTTCTGTATAATATACTGTATGGAAGCCTTTGTATTAGATTAGAGGTTGTCGCCCTCTCTATCACCAGTGGGACATTGTTGGTTTTAACCTTCCATGTATGATCTATTTCCTCTTATAGCCTTTATTATTGCTTCAGCTTTTTATATACCTTTCAAAACCTGAGTGAGTATTCAGCCTACACTTACCTGCCACCGTAATGGCTGTACACTATCGATCCATGCCATTATCCAATAAGTCAATGATATGGCAGCAGCACAATGCATAAAAAATTGCAGATACAGGTGAAACGCTTCAGTTAATGTCCACCTAATAATCGACTGAACGATGTCATCTAAGGTAAGGATTTAAATATTTATATTGGGAAAATGTTACCTCAGTGGCCAGGACCTGGCTGGTTTGAGTATTTCAGAAAGAGCTTTCTTTGAGGTGGTTAGGTTACAACAGCAGAAGACCACATTGGGTTACTTGTTATTATCCAGTTATTTACAGTAAGACTAGAATGGGTAACCGAAACTGAACTGCCACAGTATATATTGAAAATAAGACATAATGTTTTTCCAGTCTTATTATTCAAAGCATGCTATAGGCTAGCATTTAACATGCGATGATAGAAATATTTAAGCAGGATAAGACAGGAAGCATATGAAGTGATGCACACATCACTTTCAGCATGTACAAGTCTCTGGCGGCAGTGTTATGAGTTAGTGTTTCAGATGGTCAGGTCTGGACTCAGCAACATCAACATCAATGCCCTGCATATTCTGATTAAACAGGGTATCACATCTAGGAAGTTTTTCTTCCATCCGTGATGGTGCAGACATATTCCAGGACTTGAATTGTAAAACATTTTGCAAAAATGACCAGTCGATTTGTTTCAGCACAATTTGTCAACTCTTATCTACCATGCCCATTTGGGGAAATGGACCACATCAGACAAGGTGATAATTTTGTGGTGTTCCCTTCTCAGTCCAGCATTTTCGCATTTTCAAGAAACAAGAATAAGGTTTTGTTTTTGTTTTTCTCAATAGTAATATTTTTGATGTGTGACTGCATGGAAATAATTAATGAAACATGCTTTAGGCCATTAAATAGCATTTGGAAGAAACCTTGTTAGCTGATCAACCAGAGCATTTTTCTGAGCTATTAAACTAGCATTTAAAGCTACAGTACTGTAGCTATGCCACCTATTACTAGAAACCACCATTTTTACAATTCTACATATACCGCATCATCTTTGCCAATTAGGAAACGTTCACGCTGAGTTCTGCTCACCATGGCAACACATCCTGTCCCACTGGGTAGCAGGGTTTATCACCAGGCTCTAAAAATAGAAATTACTCTCACTCTCACACATGACACACACATTCACACACTTTCGGTATGTCTTTTGCTCTTGCTCTCCTTCATTTTGTGCCCTGTGTCTTGCCTCCAGTGTACAGACAAAGGGTTATTAAGCGAGCTTGGATTGTGAACTCAGTCATCAAACAAGCACTTACTGTAAACCTTTATACTATATACCTGTATAACTGATACTGTACATAAATATTTAAAATAATATCGATAATACCATGGCAACTGTCTCTATAGATAGCTGTTATTGAATCAGTTTGTACTTTGAGATTGTAGTTCTCTTTGCGCTTTCAGTTAATATTATTCAGGTCACTAGCCTGTGATGTGATCGAAAAATGTTGTTTCAGAACTTCAGAATAAAAAAATAAAAAAACTGCCCATAATTCAACTAGTTTAGTTTTCCAAGCATGAACCAGAATCACATCTTATCCAATCACACAAAGCTGTCTAAATCTAATAACAAAGTCAGCATAAAACTTACAATATTCAAATGACAAAAATATGACTGAAATTATTATTCGTAATAATGAATGAAGTGAGAAAAAATTAGCTTCCAAAAATAATGATGGAAACTTACTAAAGTCTGGGAATGAAATCTGTACTTTATAGTCAGATCTAGAAAGTATGACTTTGTGAATGATTAGCAGTAGTCACACAAGATTGTGCTGTGCTGTGATTGGTTAAATTCATAAATTCTAAATTCATGTGATTACTTGTGACAGAAAATCAACTGTATTGGACACGCACTGTTTTTGGAAAGACAAGGCAAAAAGTTCAAATATTGACTACAGTTGTATCTACGGTATTGCTATATATTCTTGTGCTTATCTGTGACACTACATTATTACATTATAAGCTATTATTTTGAGCATGTGTATTGCAGAAGAATGCCCTCTCTCTCTCTCTGATTTAAGACTGCTGTAGATTCGATGGTTGAGTTGACACATGATGCTCACGTTCTTGACCTTTCCTCCATGGCATACGTTCAGTTTTGTCATTAGAGGGTTCAGATGAAATGCTATCGACCACTAGGAAAGCTGAAAGTGCTTTGTGAAGTCCCCAGCTTGGTAAACATCACCCAATTACCTCTGTGCGTTAATCTCTATCAGACAGGAGCCTGATCCGAGCTGACTTTAATGAAGTATGGGCACACTGGGCTGAACACTGAAGGTGTCACTCTGTTGTGTTTTGCTGAGGGAAAGTCACATGGTAAATGCCAATCAGAATTTGCTGAATCTGGTTTGTATATCTGTCCTTTATATCTGTTCACATATGTTGTTGATTTTGCAATTATGGTTTAAATGTCATAGGTCAGGGCTTTGAGGACTGCATAAACTGCATTGCGTCAATGATGGTTTTTATGCAAGGTCACTGTGTTGTGTATGAATTCAGTGCTTTCCTGGCCGACTCAGGAACCATAATTTTATGACCTATGCGCCTGTGCTTTGCTTCATTTCCAGTTACTCTAGGGTGAATTCTTTTCAAAATATTGAACTGCCATTGAACAGTTAATAAAAACACTCTCCTCCACCTCCTCCCATTTTAGTGCTCCTGTACAAGGCTGTGGGTGTCTGTCATTATGGTCCATCCTCAGATGGTGTTAACCTAGAGTGTCTTAAAAAAACAAAAAAAGGTTACTGAAGTTGCAAGGGGAATAACAGAAAATATTATAAAAAATGTAATTATTTTAGTATGTTAAAATTCATTTAAAAAAATTTCCCAGGAGTCCCAGGAAAGACTCTTTGCACTGGCTTTATTGTCCATTGAAAGTATAAGGATGTACTCGCAAGCTTTGCTGGGTCCAAGACACAAGTTGTTAATACATGCACATATTTTTTAATATTTCAGTGCACTCGTGCCTCCCTGTTCATGTGGAGATTAGGTGAGCTTTAACTTGCACCTGCACTGACAGAACGCTTGTGCCAGGCCTGCCCTCAAGTATCCCAAATGCAATGTATTTGTGTATTACATTTGTACATTACAATACTGGTGATTTCCCATAGCAAAGAAACTACAAGATGAGATCTCATGTTCATTTCTTCTTTGAATCCTAGACGGAAATGAGCCGTCTTTGAGACGTGAATGAGATTTAGGTGTTTTCTGCATCTTCTCAAAGGTGTCTCAAAGGTGGATCATTACCTTTAAATCTCAGAGATAGTTTATATTTGTCTTGTGTGTGACTTACATGGGCAGAAATGAGCCGGCTTGAGACTTGAATGAGATTTTAGCCATTTTCTCAATCTTCTCAGATGTGCCTTTAAATCTTAGAGATAATTTATATTTGTCTTGTGTGAGATTCACACATTTTTTTACCCAAAGCATTTTATGTGTTTCCCACACATAAAATGATCATTTGGTCTTTCTGATATGTCATGTCGAATTAAACTCATCATTACTTTGAAAAAATGTCTCTTTTACTACTACCAGAATGACGATGCAAAAATGTAGAACTCACAAAATATGCATATTGATATATATATTATGTCCTTGATATAAAATGTATGTTTGCTGACAGAGAGGGTTTTCTTCACGTCACTTTATTTTAGACTGTATGCATTCTTCGTCTTATTATTATTATTATTATTATTATTATGATCTTATAAATATGTCCTAATTCTAGCCTATATAATCCTTTAAAAAAAAAATTGTTAACATTTTGCTCAGTCATGTGTGTATAGTTAGTTAGAATGACATAAAATTGAGATCTTTATATATTCTCTGACAAACAGTGCCATCTACAATAAAGAGTGTTTAGTACTTTTTTATATACACTTCATCTTACTCTTCACATACGGGTGATGGTGAAATGTGAAATTAATAGAAAATAAATTAAAATCAAAATATTATGTTAAAGGTCATATACTGTATATTTGTTGTTAGTTGTGTATAGTAGATCTGTAGTATAGTATAGTGTGCTGCAGGTAAAGCGGCCCACTGTGCTGGCTACCACCACAGGTATATTTCACACTTGTGGGAAACACTGCAATGCTCAAAGTATTTGAACTTTCTGCTTTAGAATTGAAATAAATAGAGTATGCAAGGAAGTTTCTCTTTTAATCCACCATGTGTTCAATGAGGATATGTAGATTTGTAGGTTGGTAATAACTAAAGTCAATTACAAAATTGCTTTGTAATAGATTCATGTTTTACTTTATTAAAAAAAAAATCCAACCACCAGATATTTTATTATACAGTACACCCAGGTCTCTAGTTGATCAACATGGCTAACCTTTTACAAATGTGTGCACCTTAATGAATTTATTCCCAATAAAGAACTAAAATATAATATACAGAGCTTTTTATTATCAAGAAGTGAAGCAATGAGATAATGTTTGTGTTTAGTGATTTCTGTATACAAGTATCATTTAAGGCCAAACCTATTTTTGATTATACATTTATCTTTAACATTTTCTCATGGCCAACCCAATTAAGTCTGCAGTACATGTAGATTCTAATAAAGACATAATTTCCCACAATTTCTCCCACACTTTGGACAAACTTCTTGGACATCCACCACAAGAGAAAACTGATGTAGCCGGTGGGAAAGAACGTTTCCAGGCATTGACCCGTTCCTGTAGCACTACATACAGCAAGCTGGTGTCTGTTATGTTGTGGGAATTGCAAATTTATTACACTTGTATGCAGTTAATTGAGGATTTTTGAAATGTTCAATAAAACTATAATATTTCTCATTTGTGTTTCATGCATCTGATTTATATTTGGCTTTAATCTCATTATGGTCTTATATATGGCTCATTTGCTTCTCCTTCAAATGCAGTTTTGCTTCTCATCTACATCTCAGATTTCTCAAATGTTTGTTTCTCACTTATGTCTCTTTATTTTGGATTGTGTCTCACTTATGTCTCTTTGTTTCTCCGAGGTCAATTCTCAATTCAGTCTCATGAGACAAGAACAAGCTCATTCTGAGCAACAAAATTTGCTATGGGTTTTTTCCTGCTTCCTGATTTTATTTTATTTTTTCTTCCTATTTTAAATTGCGCCTTTTTCATTTCCTTTTCATGTGAAATTTGTGTGCTGTAGTTGAGGTTATGGAACTGCCACTGCCAGAGTTCACATGGCATGCTGAGAGAGTGCTGACGGATACAAAGTGTTATGGTTTTAGTCTCCTTTAACGTGCATTAATAATTTGTTAATCCGTAAGACTCATCAACAACAACAGTCACTACAATTAAGTGTTAATACAGAGAACATAATTTGACATTAGACGATAATAACGTAATGGTTTATTAGTCTATTATGAACATTATACAATAACAATCATTCTTATTTACCTCCTGGAGAACTACTGTCTAACTAGTCATTATGTTAATAAGTGATTGTGTGTTTCATATTGCAGTACATTCTACATCATCATTTACTATAAGTACAGTAACTGTATCTTATACGGTTATATAGATTCATTACAAATTTGGTGGCTGTATACTTGTATGAGTAAATGACTAATTAGTATTTCTCCAGGTAACATAGTCCAAGGACTATTGATTAATTCTTTATAAACCACCAGTCTGTTACTTTAGTAGTACTTACTATATTCATTATTCATAGTTTTTCATTAACTGTTAATAATAGGGATTTAGATGGTAATGTACAAAATAACTATTAAATTGTTTCTGCTCAGTCCCTGCACCATTAGCTATGAGATATTAAAGAGTATTAAAAAGCATTAGACATCAACCTGACACATCCTTCCCAGAGGAACGTCTGGACGTTTTACAACAGCTGAGACACAGAGCTGTCCCTACTGAGAATCTGTCCTCTTCGAGCAAACAATAGTGCCAAAAGGCAGTTGTGACATCCTCTGAAGGGCCATTACATTCGGCGCTGGATTAAATGGGCCGAGTTCAAGCACTTTGTGAACATATGAAGCAATTTCCTGCCAGGCACAGACAGCGGGAGGTTTATGGTCCACGCAAAGTCATTGATAACATATCGGAAAGCTTTTTACTTTTTTTATCATTCAAGGATATGTTTAATGCTCCTGCTGAAGTAGTGAAAGTGTAAAACAAGACAATCTCACTCACTGTACTTTTCATCTGTAATCACACGAACAGTCTCATGCTGGCATGCACTACGGAATTACATAACAGCTAATAGCTGACTACAGGTAGTCTTATGAATCCCTTTTCTAAAACATTCAGGGACAGTAATGACAGAATATTGTTCTACTGAAGCCACAATGAGAGAAATGAAAGTAAGAATCAGCAGTTGGTCGGGGGAATGAATCACAGTTAAAAAGATCAAAGTGGTTCACTGCGGTTAGTCAGGGCGTGTATTTGGCAAAAAGAACAAAAATAGCTGCACTTTGTTAAACTTGACTCACTCCACACTATTAACACCTAACGGCAGCAAAAAATAAATGCAATTTAAAAAAATACCCAAATCAAATCTAAATAGAAACCAGTTATACTGTATTTAAATAAGACTTAAATGTGCAAGAAGCTTTAGCATGATTTAGCGTTTTTCTATTGCACTGAAAATATACGCTATAGCTGAGAGGATCAAAACCTGCTTATGGAACTCACGAGTTTGAAGACAGGTATAAAAGGAGGATGTTGGCATATAAGAAATGGATTTCACCATTTTGATCGTTTTGTTGTTCATTCATTCATTCATTCATTCATTCATTCGTAATAAATAAAGATTAAGGTCTAATTTTCCACAGCAGCTCTAACTGTAGTGAAGCTGGAAATCCCCAGTTTATATTTATAAAACTTGTTATACTTTTACCAGGGAAAGACCAGAACAGAGAAATGATTGCAAACCCATTGATGCTATAGTATTTATATTAATGATAGGTATATGGAAACTTCTCTATAGGGGAGTAAAAACTCTTCAGGAGATGCCACTGTTGGAAATTATCCAGAATGCCAGAAGGGTATTATTTATTTCTCTTTAGACTGCATCACCAGAGGCACTGCTTGTCAACAGGTAAGGCAGGCAGCTGCTTGGGGCCCCAGGTTAGAAGGGGCCCCTGAGGGCTGACAAACATATTTATAAGATAATGGTGATGGATGCTGGGTGGAGAAGCCCCCTCCAGAGTTTTTTTGTCTAGAGCCACAACAGGCTCTAGAATTACCTTCTTGGATCATACCACCATGCTGTTGATAATTTTAATAAAACATTCACAACCCCACCTGCAATCTGTTCCCGTAAACAGAATCTAATAGACACATTTAACTAATTATTTTGTGAATGGTTCTGAAGTTAAACTGTCGAAGTTTAGAAGACTGTGTTCTTTGAGTTTGCCTGCTATTCATAATCTCCTTCTAACAGCCATGCACAGGAAAATTAGGTAGCTTGCTCTAATGTGGTCATTTGTTATTGTCTGGTGACTGAGAGCAAATTGTCCTCAGGCGACATTTATTGCATTGTGATGGGTCTCTGTAGCCGGACAGTCATAAGATTGAAGAAAATAGCTCCTCTGCAGCGACAGTGTCAATGTGATGGGCTATTTTCACCTGCGATATAATTCAGAACCACATTTAACATAATAATGCTAATTACTGTAAGCAGGAACCATCTCTTAGTCCATTTCAAACCTTAAGCTCATATTGCGCCTCAATGATAATCATATGCAAAAAAAAAAAAAAAAACTGTAATTCTGTAAATTTGATAAATAACTAGTAATGTTTTACTGCATCATGTTTAAAACAAGTAAGTTTAGTTCAAGCTCCTGAAAGGAAGGTAGGAGAAGATTTTCTTAAGTAAACATGTTCGGAACAAATGTGTCTACTTGCCGAGAGCTATGTTGGACATGACAAGATGATCTTGTTGCCTGGAATTGTCATCTGTAATCAGATGAACAACCTCATGCTTGTGTAGGAGGCTCCAATGACTGCTGGGTGCCTTCCAGAAATCATTCCTAATCCCTTGCTTTAATATAATTGTGGGTAATTACTTTGTTTGGCAATTGGGTTAAAATACTGTTGGGATTTTGACAGGCTGAAAATGCTGCATAATGCTGAAATAAATCGCTGTTTCAAGGAAATTCTATTTCCTGGCTGCCAGCAGGGATGGAGCTGCGATTTCCATAGTGCATGTGAACAATGGTGCAGGCAGCGGAAGCTCCGCAGCCAGTGCCCATCTCTGTGAGCCTTCACATATTTTATGAATAAGACATGGGATACAAATGAAGAACGACCTATAAGAGGAGAATTGGTCTATAAAAAGAAGCATGGGTAAGAACAGATAAGTGTAACCTCCACAGAAACACTGTTAATAAATAGTAAGGGTTATACAGTGCAAGTACTGATTGTGTATACACATTTTATACTATCTGTTAAAGAAAGCTAGTTTGTTACCAGAATGTTGTGCCAAAATGCCAAAAAGAGGCCAATTTCAAAAGGGTCAAATTATTGGCCTGCATCAATAAAACAAAACATTAAAATTACTGGGATTGGGTTAAGGATCGGGCTGAATCATAATCTTAGTGGAAGGAATGTGGTCAGAAAAAAAATCATGAATAACCGTGAGCTTGGTGAAGTTGCATCATAAAAATGTACAGTAGAAATAATGATTTTTAGTGAAAGTAAACAATGCTTATTAATGAAAGGAAGAACACTTTCACAAACACAATATGATGACTAAAATGACCACAATTCAGGATTGGGACTAAAAGGTTGTGTGGCCATAAGAAAACTACTTCTTTTGGTGGGAAGTATAAACAATGGACGTTGTAGCAATGGCATCATGTCTGATGAGTTCAGATTGACCCTATCCCAGTGTGATGGGCACATCAGCGCAAGAAGAGAGACAGATCATGCATAGTGGCCACTGTACAAGCCTCTAGAGGCGGTGTTACTGTATGTTCTGGGGTTGCTTCAGTTTGTCAGGTCTAGACTCATGTGGCAAAAAAATGCTGCCAATTCAGCTGAATGACCAGGTTATCACATTTATAGTGTTTCGTCCATGATGCACTGAATATATTCCAGGGCTCAAACTATGTATCTACAATATCAATGACCTTCTGAGCTCTTTCAAAGTCTGTTTCATATAGAGATCAATGAACTGCTTTAGGCAATTTATTACAGTATGTTTGTTATATACTGTACTACATATTGTACAGTAGTTACTCGTGAACAGTATCAAAAAGGAAACTCAAGAGTTTGCATCAAGGTACAGTACAGGTACATTTCATTAGAAGGTAAAGAGTCGTATATTTTGTGAATTTTATGAATATAGCACTATTATAATCTACTGTCATATATTTGTTTGTTTGTTCGCTTGCTTGCTTTTTACCATCATCTGAAGGTGGACTGCAACATGAGTAGGGCACCAGTCCAATGTAGGGCACCGTGTACACATGAGTAGACACATGAGAATAACCCAAACTCAGCATGAAGCCAGGGAGCCCGTACACCAGAAATGCTTCCCAATGCACAGCCCGGTCACCCATGACATTGTTCTTATAGTAAAATAATAGAAGACCTGCTAAGATAGCAATTACTCAGGAAGCCACATTATCCTCTTAAAGTACCAGTATATTATTCCATTATTCACCTCATGAATCATTGAACATTTACATTGAAACTAATCAGTATGCAGTTACCAGCATACTGTAGATAGGAAAGCTAGATGCCAGACTGGGAACCTAGACATCAACAGTATCGATCTGTGTTTAGAGTGACTTTACAGATTGCTCCCACTGCGAGCTGAATTAAAAGTGCCCACAGATTTGTGCAGACTGTTTAGTACCACCGACACCGGCTTAGGAGCAAATCTGACAGGAGCCTTGATGTGTTGTAGAAGCTAACAGCAGCAGCTAATGCAGCATCAGAGTTCCATACACTAACAGTATGTGACACTGCAGAATCTAACACTGCAGCTGCCGATGGCTCCTTAGACCTTAAACGGTTAAATCCCGTTTCTTTGATGATCAGTTTATCTCAGAATCATTTTGATGAAAAAGCAGAATGCAATGAGTTGAATTGCATCTATTCCTGCTTAAAGCGTGGGATGTTCAGAAGTGATCTGATAGGATTTTGGCTGCAGGATTAAATTAAATTTCTAAAACCACCAGAAGAAATAGCCAGATATTTACTAAAATATTATGTCATTTAAGGATTGTAAGGATTCTTATCTCAGAGCCAAAATCATATCTCAAAATGCACCATTGATGCTATCTGACACTTTCATCTATCGTTAAATCAACCTCTATTTATTTTGAACAGTATTTTTTTTGTTTAATATCACAGCACTGTCAAATTCTCAAATCGAAATGATTTAATTCGTTTTTAACAATTGTTGAGTGCTAAGATCATAGCCTATTTATATAAATGTATTCCTAATAATGATGCTACTGTTGCTATAACAACAACTTAAACACGAAATGTTTACGCTGGGTGCTGGACCTAAAAAAAATTTAAAAGACTTAAAAAATGGCTACATGATGGTTTATTTAAACAATATTTATTTTTTCGCAGTTTGGAAAGAGCCTGTATTGTCAGAGCTTTGAACCTTGAGAGGTCAAGCTATAAGGTTTCATCCTTTCAGACACAAGTCTTGAGAACAAAGGGCTTTGTGCTTTGTGGTTTCTCTGTAACATGACAAGCTTTTTTTTTCACTTTCAAGAGAGAAGAACGAGAGGCTGGTGAGACAAACAATCTTTTTTTCTTTTTTTTTATAGCCAGGAGTGTAGGGTTACCTTGTTTTACAGTATGCACTTTCCTGAACATTAAATTTGTTGAATATACAGAGGTTGTCTGCAAAATTTACATGTATTCTTCAATAGTTTTTGCTGCATTTGGGGGCCATGATATGTATGTTTGATATGTACATGCAAAAGAAAATCAAGCAAGAAATCATGTTTCAACACTACATGAGATACAGTGGAAAGCTGTGGCATTAGTTACCATAAATAGTATCCTGCTTTAAATGCTACATCCTGGTCTCCAATTGAAACCTTATAAGATAATTGTAATCTTATAATCACATGAGCTTATCTATATGATCCGTATATTAATGATAATAAGTTGCAATTTGCCGTGGTGGCTTAGTGGTTAACACTGTCGCCTTGCACCTCCAGGGTCTGGGTTCAATTCCTGCCTTAGGTCTGTGTTCATGAAGTTTGTATGTTCTACCCGTGCCTGGTGCGTTTCCTCCCACAGTCCAAAGACATGTGGATTAAGCTAATCGGCATTCCTAAATTGTCTGTATTGTGTTAATGAGTGTATTTGTAGATGTGAGTGTGCCCTGCGATGGATTGGCACCATGTCCAGGGTGTATCCCACCTTGTACCCTACTCTATGTCTCCTGGGATAGGCTCCAGGCCCCCGAGGACCTGTATACAGGATACAGCAGGATAGACAACAATGATGAAGTTGCAATTTTTTATGGCTACAAACACTGGTGTAAGATAAAATGACATAATATTTTAGCATTTGTGTGTGTGTGTGTGTGTGTGTGTGTGTGTGTGTGTGTGTGTGTGTGTGTGTGTGTGTGTGTGTGTGTGTGTGTGTGTGTGTGTGTGTGTGTGTGTGTGTGTGTGTGTGTGTGTTAACTGACTAATTACTGTAGGAATACCAAAAAGAAAACACTTCATGATATGCTCATATTGAGTGATGAGAGTAACCACACTTTGAATCTGAAAAGAATTGGACTGCATCCAGTCAATGCATTGTTTATTATTATTTGCCTGTATTTTTTTTTTATTCCTATTATTCTGAAGTTGTGAACTTCTGAACTCAACATACAGTATTATTTGTGCTATTTTCATCAGGTGCATTATTGCATTTTTTTCCCTCTGCTTAGTCTGTGGTCTCAGTGTTCCTGTGCTGTTCTTCTCTATAAATCTACTGTATGACTGTGAGCTTCAGACAGAATCGAAGGCGTGTAGGAAGGTCTGGATCCAGCGGCTTCTGCTACTCATGAGGATGTCAAATTTAATAAGAGGCTTTGAGCATGAAAGCGGTGGCCCAGCTGCAGCAGCACACTCAAGGACTCATGTACATTATAACAAAATCATATCAAGGACAGACAGGTCTGGGTTAGCTCAATCAGAATCTGTCTCTGGTGACCTCAGCCAAATAGATAAGCACCTTGTTCTGCCTGGAGATCGTTCAGTAGGTTCCATATGTGTTCCACAAGTGTCGCAAAAGCTTATTTAATGGTGCTAAGGATGGCCATGAGGAGATCGTTTTTTTATGGGGGCAGAATGGTACTGTAATGGCCCACTGATGATGAAACAACATTTAAATACTCAATCTGAAGACAGATGCATTACCCAGTGCCTGTTCAATTAATATTCAGCAGGCTTCATGCAAGACATTGTAATACGGTGTTGTCCATCACTTGTCAGGAAATTTCTTTTTCTAAAACCACTTTAAAAAGAATATGCTACTGTAGGCTTCAAACAGACAGAGGGAGGTGCCGTCAGTGATACCAGGATCTCAGGGAAACACTGTAGCAGCTCAGATGGATTTTTGTCTCACGGCTGCATGTATTGATTGCTTATTGTTGCGACATGAAACCCGGAGGTCCAGCGTGATCAATAACTATCAAATCAGGCACTGAGGCTGTGTAAATGTCCTTTTTCTTTTGTGATCCATGTGACAGTCTACTAACCACCTTCAGGGTGCATGAGAGAGAGCTTAATGCTTTTTATGTATCTCATCAACTTTTACATCTCATTATGTACTCTCATCCACTATCGAAAATAGTTTTGTTTGTAATTGTGGAAATGCTGTAGCTAAAATGCAATTGGCATCAGAAGTAGCTGCCTCTTTACAACAAGTAACTAATTAACCTTATATCCTAGATACATAATCATTGATGGTGCATTAGAGTAGCTAGTTGATTTTAAACAAAGAACAACTTTGGACAAACCATAAAAAAAACAAGTGCTTGTTAGTATAAACAAAATAAATCGCTGAAAGTCCACCATTTTGTCAAAAAAAAAAATTTGATGAAGACAATTTAAGTTGAAAACAACTTTGAGAACTGACTGTTCACTCCATGACAGGTGCCCATGTGACAAGATAATCAATGTTATTAACTTGGCATCTCAGTAGATTTAATGTTGTGACTGATTGGTGCAGTTTTAATATTTTGGAAAGTGTCTCCATATCAAGTTTCTATGAAACAGTCCTTTTTTTTTTTTACATCCCTGTTAGAATTATTTTATATATATAGAGGAGTTATTTCTACTCTCTTGCTCTCTTCCTCATAGATCTGATATTAACGTGTTAAATCTTTCCTGCTGCTATCTTCCTGTCTCCTCTTGCATCTGTTCCTAAAGGTGTGAACGCTCCCACGCTCACCTTCCCATTCCCTCCTTATGTCTCTCTCTCTATCTCTCTCTGTCTCCTCCCCCCTCTCCCCCTAACTCCAGCCAACATCCCGTGATCCTTCTCTGAACGGACACCTCCCTGTCTTCCTCTCCTTTGATTCTTCAGGATCTCACCAGGACATTTACAATACTTTATGTTCTTTGCAGTAACATATGTCAGTGGCACAGGCGTTTGGTCAAACATATATAAACCCCATCTTTTGCTGTTAATAAACAGAGACTTTTCTGATAGACAACGTGTGTGTGTGTGTTTGACTGAGTCTCTCCTGGCGCCAGAAAAGCTTACCGAAGCACAGCGGACAGACCGAGCAACTCGCTTCTTCTACCACGAAACTTTAAAAACTTTACAATCCCTAATTTTAAGTCGTATCCAATTCCCTTCCGTCATTGGTGCGTTCCATCTTTAAGGCTACCACTACCAGTCAGGGAGGGCCGAAGTCTGCCAGCCGCATGTTTTTCAAACTGCTTCCTCACGTGCCGTTGGGGGCGGTGTAATACACTCGGAGAACATATCCGCTAATTCCGCTTGCTTGGGCTCACAGATGCCCATGACTGGCTGTAAAGCCGTGATTGATGTGAGAACGCAAAGTTCCTGTCATCCCTCCCCTCTGTGAGAGCTCGGCCAATCAGCTCTCTCCAGGCCTCCGGCTGCACGTGGTTACAGAATCAAACTAGTGTTGTCCGCATCGAACTAGTGATCTTACGACTGCACCAGCCAGCCTCTGTTTTTTCTCCCTTATAAGATTAATAGAGGAAATAAAAATCACACAAATTCATAAGACACTTTGGCCATACTAAGGCCCCTCAAAGCACCAGAGGACATCTTTAGGTCTGCCCTTTTATTTGAAATGAGTTTTTTTTTTTTTTTTGTGCGAAAAATGAAAAAAAAAAATTAAGTAGGACATAAAACAAGTTTAAGGTTCTTCACCATAACTGAGTCACTGTGTCAGTGTGTTTTATTTGTTGTGACATTTCTATACGACTAACTATATAGAAAACCCGAAGTGCTTCATCATTCATATAAACTATAATGAATTATTTGGCTGACATTTTGCTGAAAACTCAGTTTTATCAGCATATATACATTGAAATATGGTTGAATGGCAGTGTAAAATTTGCTTTCTCCAGAAGCCAAATGACACTGAAAAATACTTTAAAGTGTAAGAATTGCATTAAGGGCTGCACTAAATCCATTTGATGAATTAACCGTGTCAAATCATGACGGTATGATGAAATGCTATGCCCTTATGTGCAACGTAATTGTTTCGGTGTAATGTAATGTCTTATTATTGTGTGCTGCAGAATGAGCTTTATGGGAACTAGACCTTTATTTACTTTGTCAAATAGTCATCCAGCCTGTAAGGATCCCATGTCATAATGTGTATACATGTGTTTGTGTTTGTGAGTGTATTGGATGTACTGTATCTGAGATGGATGAGAGGAACTGCAAGGAAAATAACAGGCAAGTTCTGGCCTAATCATGAAAGCTGTTTCTTTCATTACATCTTGTGTCCTGTGTCAGAGCTATTTCCATCAGTAGAGGAAATGTATTGAGTTCAAAGTAGGCTCCACATCCGTCATATCCTCAGCAGTGTTGATTCCAGCAGGCAATGTTTGTATACTGTATGCAAACATATGATTAAATGTAAAGCGTGAATAAATAACCTAGGTAAATATCACACTTCCTGATTCATGCGAGCCAAAATTTGCATCACCCACTCATGGTCAGGTTTCAAGGTGCTCTTGACAACACAGCTATTTGACTGTGGAGAAAACTATCATTCATAAAGCTGTAGACAAACTGTCCATAATTGTGTGAATGTATTATGGATTGAAAAAGACACCACTTGAAGTTGACAAATGACCAGTTACTGTAGCAGCCTGTCCCAAGAATGAGTTTTATCAGCTATTTCCCAAATTTAAAAATATTTGTTAACTTAAAGAGGACAAACAGTCAACTAGTTTTTGTCTATTTATTATATTGTTAATGCTGGAGGAAGTCTACAAAACAAGTTATTTCCATATATACAGCATATAGCGACTATAAACAGTGGTGTACGTATCTATCATACCATAAAAAGTTACTACTTAACTTCTTAAAGCAATGAGGAGACCCGTTCCAAAAATGATACATAATGATACACCTCCAAGGTTGATGGTTTGATTCCCACCTCTGGTTTGCATGTTCTCCCTGTGCTTGGTGAGTTTCCTCCAGGAACTCAGGTTTCTTCACACTGTCCAAAGACATGCAGAGTAGGCTAAGTGGTGTTTCCAAGTTGCACGTAGTGAGTGTGTGTGTGTGTGTGTGCGCGCGTGCGTGCGTGCGTGCGTGTGTGTGTGTGCGCGCTTGTGCCCTGCAAAGTACTGGTACTCCATAAAGGGGGTACCCCACCTCATGCCACAAGTGAAACATTGAAAATATGATCAGTAGCTCTATGTCAGTTTTTTAGGTCTGTTGAGTTAGTAGTAGTTTTGAAAAGAATGAATGGAAGTCCACATGTGTGGCTGAAATACCACTTGTTAGCTATGTTTGTCATATTTGTATTAAACCTGAATTGGGTGACACTGGTATTAGTACTACAGTATGTGTGTGTCTGGCCCCAATTAAGTACAAACTTTGCACTGGCCCATAACCAATGCTCATGTGCCTCATTCTATTTGGGGATTTCATGGGTTTTGGAGATGTGCAGGACTCTATGCACACAGTAAGCCGTCCTATATGCATAATTATCAGTATTTTTAATAAATACACATGTCAGATATAAACACCATGCAATCAAATATGCATTAGAATTTCTTTGTCAAATCAATACTGTTAGGGATTAAGGTAAAGCACGTACCAGCCTCAAATAGACCTAGTTATATTGAAAATGTGGTTGCAGATTGGATGCACTGTTTCCGAACAAATCAGCACTTAATTCATTACAAGCTTGACAAAAAACTCAAAGCTGTTGCCAAATTACACCACACTCAATTATACATACTAGCGCAAAGTTGTTTACTTCTAGTCTAATCAGATTTTTTATTAAACGTATGTGATGCAAATCTAACAACTCTGTTAAAGATTCATGCTTTCAGCAGACACAAGCAGACACAAGAAGCAAAGCAAACATAATGTTGCATTAAAAAACCTGTAAGAAGTGAAAGATGTAAGTAAATTTAATTATATTTATTATTTTATTTTGATCGGTGTACACACGTGGACAAAATTGTTGGTACCCTTCGGTCAATGAAAGAAAAACTCACAATGGTCACATAAATAACTTTAATCTGACAAAAGTAATAATTTTTAAAAATTCAATGAATGTCAGCCAATGAAAGTCAGACATTGCTTTTCAACCATGCTTCAACAGATTTATTTTAAAAAATAAACTCATGGAACAGGCCTGGACAAAAATGATGGTACCCCTAGAAAATACTGAAAATAATGTGACCAAAGGGACATGTTAATTCAAGATGTGTCCACTAATTAGGATCACAGGTGTCTACAATCTTGTAATCAGGCAGTGGGCCTATATATAGGGCTCCAGGTAGTCACTGTGTTGTTTGGTGACATGGTATGTACCACACTCAACATGGACCAGAGAAAGCAAAGGAAAGAGTTGTCTCAGGAGATTCGAAAGAAAATTATAGACAAGCATGTTAAAGGTAAAGGCTATAAGACCATTTCCAAGCAGCTAGATGTTCCTGTGACTACAGTTGCACATATTATTCAGAAATTTAAGATCCATGGGACTGTAGCCAACCTCCCTGGACGTGGCCGCAGGAGGAAAATTGATGACAAATCAAAGAGACGGATAATCCGAATGGTAACAAAAGAGCCCAGAAAGACTTCTAAAGAGATCCAAGGTGAACTTCATGCTCAAGGAACATCAGTGTCAGATCGCACCATCCGCCGTTGTTTGAGCCAAAGTGGACTACATGGGAGACGACCAAGGAGGACACCATTGTTGAAAACAAATCATAAAAAAGCCAGACTGGAATATGCCAAACTACATGTTGACAAGCCACAAAGTTCCTGGGAGAATGTCCTATGGACAGATGAGACAAAAATGGAACTTTTTGCCAAGGCACATCAGCTCTATGTTCATAGATGGAACAATGAAGCATATCAAGAAAAGAACACTGTCCCTACTGTGAAACATGGAGGAGGCTCTGTTATGTTCTGGGGCTGCTTTGCTGCATCTGGCACAGGGTGTCTTGAATCTGTGCAGGGTACAATGTAATCTCAAGACTATCAAGGGATTCTAGAGAGAAATGTGCTGGCCAGTGTCAGAAAGCTGGGTCTCAGTCGCAGGTCATGGGTCTTGCAACAGGACAATGACCCAAAACACAGCTAAAAACACCCAAGAATGGCTAAGAGGAAAACATTGGACTATTCTTTTTTTTTTTTTTTTGGATTTTTCCCCGATTTTCTCCCTAATTTAGTCGTGTCCAATTCCTCCCCGTCACTAGGGGGGCTCCCACATTAAGGCTACTACTACCACTCAGCCGGGAGGGCCGAAGACTATCACGTGTTTCCTCCGAACCACGTGACGCCAGCCGACCGCATCTTTTCGAACTGCTCGCTCGCGCACCGTTGGGGGCGGCGTAACACACTCGGAGGACAGCGCTATCCGCTTCCTCCGTTGCGCGAGCTCACAGACGCCCCTGATTGGCTGTAGAGCCGTGATTAATGTGGGAGCACTATGTACCTCTCATCCCTCCCCTCTGAGAGAGCTCGGCCAATCAGCCGAGTGGGCCAAAATACCTGCTGAGAGGTGCAGAAGTCTCATTGACAGTTACAGGAATCGTTTGATTGCAGTGATTGCCTCAAAAGGTTGTGCAACAAACTATTAAGTTAGGGGTACCATCATTTTTGCCCAGGCCTGTTCCATGAGTTTTTGAGTTTTCATTTTTTTTATAATTCCGTTGAAGCATGGTTGAAAAGCAATGTCTGACTTTCATTGGTTAACATTCATAGAATTCTTATTTATTATTACTTTTGTCAGATTAAAGTTATTTCTGTGACCATTGTGAGTTTTTCTTTCATTGACCGAAGGGTACCAACAATTTTGTCCACGTGTGTATATAATTGATGAATACCATCATTTAGCTACGAATCATCATTTTAACACAACACCTTTTTGATTTCATGAACAAATTGTCCACTAGTTCTAAAACACTTCTTATACAACAGTTAGTTCCATCCAAGTAATCCAAGTGGTGATAATACAGCCTAACCGCACTGTGTCGGTCACCAGCATGGGTGAAAGTAAATCGGCACATTCCCAAGTACCAAAAAGAGGGGAAAGCAGCTGCCTGCCAAAACCAGCATTTAAAATCACCAACAGCAACAAAACAGAATTTAAAAATACTTTCTTTCATGATAACTACACAACTGTTGCTTGCTAACTCTTGGTTACCAGTTCCACCAGTGGAAGAAGGATACGTAGCAAAATAACTGGTTAAGCAAACACTCACACATCATCTATACTGCTTTATCCTGTATACAGGGTCGCGGGGGACCTGGAGCCCATCTCAGAAGACTTGGGGCACGAGGCAGGGGACACCTTGAACAGGGTGCCAATCCATCGCAGGGCACACACATACACATTCACACACTACAGGGGCAATTTGGAAACGCCAATCAGCCCACACTGCTTGTCTTTGGGATGAAAACCGTAGGAAATCCAATCAAGTACGGGGAGAACATGCAAACTTCATGCACACAGAGGCGTGAATCGAACCTGGCCGGAATTCAAATCCGGATCCTGGAGTTGCAAGGTGAGAGTGCTAACCACTAAGCCAACCTGTCGCCTTGTTAAGTAAACAAACAAATCATAATCTGTTCATGTGTTTGTGGAACTGTTGTATAAAAGCAACGTCACACTCGAGGTTGTTCTGGAATACTGAATATCAACGCTGCTGTGATATCTTTGAGACGAGGGCTGTGCCACGACAACATTCCCTTAATTAACACCTTTCAAATCCTGACACTTTTTAGACGAATAAAGAAAAAAATGCGCACAGAGATGTTTTATCCAAAGAGACTGTGCTTATAATATAAACTGCAATCATGGGTATATTTGTATTAATACTGTTCATTTATTAATCACAAAAATAATTAGTTAAAAATCACTTATGCCTTAGTTATTGGGGGTCCCACAATAACATATTTTATTTTGCTCCAAGTAGATGATAACATGCCGGCTCTTCTAGAAATGAAGGAAAGTGAATAATCGGCACAATTAGTTTAATATTAACAGTCATTTAAAGAGGATAAATTGTTGAGACATTGTTGAGGAATTGGTGAGTGATTGTTGGAGAGTCATGTTATACTGCTGTGCCATGTGTCTCATTTATTACTGTGAACATTGGCAACCAGAGTCCTTTTAACGGTGATAGATCTCATCTGTCATAAAAGAAGCTGAGAGCTTTAACTCTAACTAGCCCTCAAGGCTGCTATGTGGTCATTGTTATGAATAGGCTGTTGTTCTCAGTGGAATTCTGCTGAAGGGCAAACGTAATCATGTTCTTGTAAAGATGCTTGATTAGACTACATGGTTATCCATGGTACGCCTTCTTGGTTAAATGACAACAGAAAGCATGCTCCATTTTCTTCCATTCTCATGGACACATGCAGGAAGTAAGCCTCTTCTCTGGCAATATACTCTGCACATTGAAAAAGGATTAAATCCCTTCATTGTGATCTGTAATACAAACAGTTATGTAATGAAACATACTAAAGTATCATTTCCTGAACTGAAGACTCAAAAGTGTTGGCGCAATTATAGAGCATGGGGGAAATAATTACATGAAATAGATGCATCATGATTAAAACATTCCCCCTAAATGATAATACACATATACATAAAGCAAATTTATTAAGGCACCTTATAAATATTTGATTAAAATATAAAATATTTTTTGTATATTCGTCACTGCCTGCAGGTTGTTCACAATTTAAAGCCTTTTGTCATTATCTAAGTTAGCTATTATCTTAGTGTTCCGTAGTGGCTTATTTATTTTGTTATCATCATTTTAGTTAATTACAAATTTGTTCATCTTCATCTTCATCTTCTGAAGCCCATTCAGGGAACACTGACCAAGTGGTACTGTAGGAATTAACTCCAGATGGAAGGACAATCCATTACAGGACACTATGTCTTTGTGCATCACACATAAGTGTATGTTTTTGGCAGGTGAGAGGAACCTGGTGAACCCTGAAGGAAACCCACAGCAACACACTGGAGCAAACTCCACACAGACAGTAATCCAAGCGCAAGATTTCACTTTGGATAGAGAAGATGTGGGAAACATGTATTTTTATAACAATATACAGTAAAGGAGCTTGACGTATTGTGTATGGACGAGCGTTCAGGATCCTTTTCATGCATTTTGAGTCTTGTATTAATTTACAAGAAGAGATTTGCTGCATAATAGAACATATAAAAATATGATATAAACATTGAAATGGTGGCCCGTGGCTTAGTGGTTAGAACTGTAGCCTTGAACTTCCAGGGATGGGGTTCGATTCCCGCCTTGGGGTCTGTTTGCATGGAGTTTGCATGTTCTTGCTTTGTCTTGTTCTTGCTTGGTGGGTTTCCTCCACATACTCCGGTTTCCTCCCACAGTCCAAAGAATGCATGTGTGAATGTTGACTGGAGGTCTTACCACGGTTGTAAAAATGTATATAAATAATCACCTTTGTTGGACTAAAAGAGGTTCCTAGATAGATAGATGGAAATATTAAAATTGTGATTTTAAAATAGTAAATATTAAAAGTGAATTTTATATATATATATATATATATATATATATATATATATATATATATATATATATATATATATATATATATATATATATATATATATATATGGTTGATCATAAAGCATGCTAATATTTTAGGGAAAAAGGTGTAGAAGTCATAATGTCAAAGCCATCACTGTGTCACGTGACTTCATGATCCGGGTTGGCACATGCGCTGGCACTTCGATCAGATGGGATGCGCGAGCTGCGAAGACGGCTGGGTGATGATCAGTGATTTGATTCTCTTTTCTCTCTCTCTCTCTCTCTCTCTCTGGAACCCGGTGAGAACCCCGTATCGAGCTGAGATCCTGGATCTTGCACTCAGGCTTGGGCGTGAATCTACACGCACGCACGTACACACAAGCGGCGGCGGCGGCGGTGTCACGTTAAAGGGCGTCGAGACCAAAGTGAGTCGGGCAACGCACGCGCCCGTCCGTTCGTTTCAAGCGCGCGCCGCTCGGATCTCGGGCGCCCCTCCCTTTTCTCTCCCTGGCGACGCCGTGCATGAGCGTCAACAAACACATTCAAATATGTGAATAAACCGCGGGCCTCCTCTCTCACATCAGGATACGACAGTGCTTCCCTTAAGGACCTCTTTTTTTTCCTCCTGTTCGTCATTCTACTAAATATGTCAGCGGAATGCACGCGGCGACCGATTCCTGTTTTATTGCAGGTGAGGAAACGCATGTCGCCTGTTGCTCAGATGTCTGTCTGTGCATTGTGTGCATGTGTCTAATTGCAATGCATGAAGATTTTTCCATGCATGTATCTGTAGCGAGTCATGCATTGCACAATAATACAATGAAATCGCGTTATTTATGTGCGCCAGGACTGTGATATCATATGAGGGATCGTGGTGGTGGTGGTGGTGATGATGGTGATGATGATCACTGCCAAAATCCAGTTCAACCCAGTCAAATTAACATCTGTGCTCATCTGAACTGTACCAGAGAGAAAAGAAATCACGCATTAGTCTGTTTTATCTCCCTGTATTTTTGTCTGATTGTGAACTTTATTCTAAATCACTCAGAATGCATTGGAATATCGCAATTGTGTAATAAGGGTCATCCTGAATATGCTTTCATGCAGTGAAGAAATTTAATTGTAGGAGACCAGATCTGAAATGGCTCCCGGCTTCCCTTTTAAAGTGCGCTACTCAGGTAATAAAGCTTCCCTGCACCTCTTAGGGCATCACAAACCCAACATGGTTTGAGGCTGGAGATAACTGAGATAAGTTCAAAGTTAGTGTTACACCCCACCACGATTCATCAAGACTATGGAGCATGTTTGAAAATGTGTAACTTTATTGTAAATTTTTTGTTTTTACTTAACCTATGCTCCTTCAGATGGTCAGTCAAATGCTAAGGCTACTAAGTATTAAGTATCCATATGGGGAAAAATGGATGATGATTAGGTATGTTGCTGTAAGAGTGAATAATGGACCTGCACAACCATCTATAGTTTACTGGAGTTTAAAATATGGCAAAGGAATTTTAGTGTTAATTATAGCTCAACATTAGCCATAATTTTTTAAAATACATTGAGTAGCCTCAAAACAATTCATTATGTTACTAAGTACTTTGACATTTTTACGTTCCTATTCTAGTTTTCCTTTTAGTAAACATTAGTATACAGTATGTTACACAAGTCAATAACAATTTAAAGGGATGTTATGCTCAGATGCATTATTAACGTAACTGTTAATTAAAACAGAGTGTGAAAGTGATGGTTTTATGGTTAAAAGCTAGACTTGACCGGCAAATATCTAATAATTTTGTATTGTGTTCTGTTGTTGAAAGTATAATTTTTTTTGATGATCTCAAAAAAATGAACTCCTTATAGTGGTAATTTTATTGTTGAAAATTATGAGGTGAAATGTTTCAGTCTGAAGATGATACTAAATTATTTGTGCAATGTAATGAATAAAATGAGACGGAAATATCACAAATTAGATAGTAAAAATCGACTGTTTCAACAATTGTGCATATACCAGAATTGATATTTATTACAAGAACTGTACTTAACTAACTAAGTTAGTAATTATATGTGCTGTTATAGAAAGTGCGGGTTCATGAGGCATGGAAGGCCTAATAGAATCAACTTTTCATATTCATTTTCCAAAACAGAGATATTGCCAGCAATCTACTGTAAATGTGATACGTTATGTATTTCTGTCAAAAGACTAAAATGAAAACTAAATCCACATTAGATGCAGAATTGCAGCTGTGATAGATTACATAGGACATATCCTAATCCAAATATCGTTCAGCTTGCTTTGGTGCACCAAAGCCATGAGAGTCTGTCTATTTTTACACTGAGCATATACATTGTCTCTCATTCTGTTTAATTAGTGAGTAATTTATTCCTCCAATCTTTCTGCCGCAATTCACTGTGGGAGTGATTATGATTTCCGTGCTGCAAAAATTACAGGTTAATTTTGCCTTTATTTGGCGTTAAAATAAAATGCGCTCGATTATGTGATCACCCAGCCGTACAGTAATTCACCAAACAAGTTAAAAAGAAGAAAACACACTTTTACAACAGACCTATCTGATGCCTTAGTAGAAAAGAAATAGTAGAAATAGTATAGTCCCTAAGAAAAGGTAGTTGTTTTGGTCCATTGGAAGATCCCAATCAGGTGAGATTTTATATCAGTTCTATCGATTTTCATGCTGATTCAGAATCGGTTGGAGAAACAAACGTGTCATTCTATTGCGTATCATTTCAAAATGATGACAGCATACCCAGAATCGCCCAATGTTGCAGTGGTGCTATTTTCCACCTCCTATGTCTTTTAATATAACAGTGACAGTACCATCTTGTGCTGGTTAATGAGTTGGAGCAACATTTCACCTCATGACTAGTTTCTTCATATTTGTGCAATAAAATAATTTTTAAACAAATCTCTTTTTTTTTTTTTTTTTCAAAAAATAACAGATTTAATGAAATTGAAAATGCTTTGCACTAAACAAATACTGCTTTGTTACAAGATTTCAATGCATCATCAAGCTAATGGTTTATTCAAAACTGCTTTGGGGTTCATTGTACAATACATTATAGACTTACTGTTTAACTCTATCAGTATGAAGCGATCCTTCCTTGTGAAACCACACTAGTCTATTTATTTATTTATTTATTTATTGCATATTATGATTTTTAGGTTGCAGCTTACATATGCAAGAACACACCAAAACCACATCCAAATAGAAGTCACAGCAGGCTGCATGTCTGATAAAACAGGGTACCAGCTGAACAAATAACACCATATTGGCCTGGGACTGGGGCTGAGCTGGCCCACAGGGACCTCTGGCAGACACACAATCTCACACATACACACTCACAGATTGTGTCTAACAGACACATATAATACATACACACTCACCAAAGCACAAACAGGCAATTTTAGCTTTCTCAAGTGTGGAAATAAAGCTGGAACCAACAGATGATTTATTTTAATGGATACCCTGTTTGGCTGTAAGTTGCAAATATTATTTTAGGTTGGCAGGGTAAATGGTGCTGTTTATTTCTGAAACACATTCAGAATTCAAATATAACACAAAACAACCCAAATATATTCTTAAGACATACAGTATAAGACACATATTTGGATAAGAATTCCTTCTGATGAACGTGCTTTTCACATTATCACGCTTATCTGCATAATATAGTTAGTCTCGCATGTTTATGAAAATGTAGCTTTTATATTGACTTGTATTAAAAACACTAATAATAAAAACTTAACAGTAGTGTAATATTGCACTTTCAGCCATGAGTAAATTAAATTAAGTAAAGGTTTCTACATTTTAGTCGAAAAAGAAATAAAAAATAAAATAAACTAATAAGTAAAAGATATTACTGAAGTTGCATGGTTAAATAAAAATATTTTTAAAAAAGCATTATACGCTAGCAGAAACTGTGCAAAAAATGTATATATAGTATGATGAACATTATATTAATATAAAATTGTCATTTTAACATTTTTACAATAAATTTAGTAATAAAATAGAAATTGCTTTTTCGTTTCCTGAAGTGGGTATTCGTTTTTATACGATATTTGTATATAATATATTCTAAAAATAGTTATAATAATATTCTGATAGTAAATGTATTTTTTTTACTCTTATTATTGTAACTATGCTGATAGTACTGTATATAGTGTTTTATCGCAAAACATAATTCAGATGACACATTTCATCAACCTACAGTTCAAAAAATAGCTTTTTCTTAAGAATAATGCTTTCAGTATGATGGTGCAGATTCTGATATAAGAAACTGAATGTATCTATACTGAAGCATATGATTGTGGACTCAAATAATTAATCAACACAAATAATCCTAGTCATCTAAAATAATTGTGATTGCTTACTGTAATCAGTGTTGTTTAATTATTATCTTAACTTTTTAATTTTACACTGGGTCTCACCGTAGACAAAGATCTGAAGATATTAATTGTGTTATACAATCATTATGTTGGTGGAATAATAACACATTCTTTTTTTTTTTGTATTATTTCCTTCATTATCGTCTTTATCACAAATTTATAATGATGAGTTCATGGAAATTCTGTGCAGTGGAAACATAATGGAAGGAAAGCAAGTCATGTAATGTAATGCTCCTCTAATGCGTTCTTCAAAACGTTTCAGACTCTTGTTTTCCAAACGAATGACTACTTCATGATAGATAGGCTAGCACTCGGATATAATGTACGTATTTTAATGTGCATGATATTATTTTGGGATTTCTGAAAGCACTTAGAGAGAGGATATTTTAAAACAGGAATCGATATGTATATGGCTCATCTCCACACACCAGCATCTGATTTTGAGCAGGCGCCAGAGTGTCGGTTTGGATCAGTCGACTGTAGATGACTTGACTTGATCCAAACAAACACAACCCTGCCAGAAACACACCTACACACTTGTGACTCCAGACAGATAAAGTTGAGCACCAGGTCTTTTGAGTGGAATTGAGCATTAAAGAAAGTGGCAACACTGTTTTATTTATTGTAATACACAGAGGCTTAGAATAGTCTGAAAATCTCCAGTGTTTGCAAATATTTAGATAAATTTTGAAACTCAGTTTAAAGGAGCAGTTTGTCATTTCTATAGCCGAATTCTGTAAGATGAGCAGCGAAATGTAATAAAACATCAACAGGGCTTTCATCATTATCCTTAGGTCAAACAGCACACAATTCATGTGTCACTTTTTTATGAGCTGTTTGTTCTGTCTGGAGGCAGAGCTACTGTAATTTCAGGGCCAGAAATATTTAAGAGGCTTTCATTTAAAACTAGACTTGCCCACGGAATTTAATTGCACACTCATAAGCGTGTTTTAAAAAATTCATGTTTACATATAATCGATGCTGGTCTAGAAACTTATTTCAAAATTAAAATAAGTTTTACTTATTTTTTATATATGATATCAGATTTTTTTTTTTTTTTACAGTTCACGAGTTAAAATGCTCAAAAGCTAATCCTTTCGTATTTTGTCTCAGTCTATAAAAATATTAAACAAAAATATTGTACAAAAACATAATAGGACTTGATATTATAGCAAAATAACACTATGTAACACTTTCTTTTGCATAATTTACAATGTAAATGTTGTTTCGATGTAGTATGTTATTTCATAGTACAGTATGTACAGTATTATAATTGCTTACTGTACGTATGTTGTAATAGTATAGAAATGGCCATTGCTCGGTTGAAACTTTGCTTTTGTGACTTAGATTTTTAAAAAAAATAGAAATTATCTTACTTTCTATACTGCTATCCTGTAATAACAACTGCCAAATATGTACATTTTCATTTACATAAAGTTTGAATAAAATCACATATGAATCAAAATTTACATATATTTATACTAACTTTATACAAAAATGAAAAAAAATGTTTAGAAGTGAGTAGGTTTTTTTAGATTTGTGAATATCAGCCTCCAAATATAGTCTCCCATCATGTTTTTGTTATACACTCCTCTGTGGCAATGTTCAAAGTCCAGTGTATATGGAGGAGCCCGGGTTTGTCATGATCCCCGACAGGCATGCCAAAGTACATCTTGTAGGAATCACCCATTTTAGCAGATGCTGTCACAGAGTACATTTTCACTCTTGTCTTGATAAATTGGCTCATACAGTACATAGCAGAATGTGTCTGGAGAATGCTTGCAGCTTCCTGGTGCCAACTGTGATAAATTCTGATCGGTCTATGTTCTCACTTAGGCAGCTAAAACTAAACTGAAGTGGTGAGATATTAGAGTGTGCTCCAACCCGTGACCCTGTACAGGATAAGCGGTATAGAAGATGAATGAATGAATTCATCCATCTTCTGTACCGTTTATTCTGTACGGTGGCGCACACTGTAATATTTAATTGCTTTAATTATGACCGTGGCATCATTTCAATAAGCTTATGCAATGTCACAACATTTATTTCCGTCCAGATTTGCATTAATGTCCCTTCCACGGTCTTGCATCGATGATGGGCAAGTCGGACCCCTGCGTAAAACCTTCTCCTGGACATTTCAAAGACTCTCGCTGAGGTTAAGGTCTGGAATCTGTGGTCGAGAATCCATGTGTGAGAATGATGTCTCATGCTCTCTGAACCATGCTTTCATAATTTGAGCCTGACGCTGGCATTGTCATCTTGGAATATGCTTGTGCCATCAAGGAAGAAAAATATTAATTGATGGAAATCAGGCAGCATATTCAGGTAGTCAGCGGACCTCATTTATTGAAAGACGACAGGATCTGTCTTTTGACATGGTTGTGTAGTTAAGAAATTGAGAAGCTTCTCCCTGCATCAGTTAGGGTTGAATAACTTGTTGCCAGTTGAACCATACAGTATTAATCACTGAAGTAATTATCTATTGGACGGCTCTTAACTATTTGATTAGTTAAATGTCGTTGGTGACCTTTTTTTTGGTCAGGCAGTGTATATGACTATGGATAGTTCTAGAAAATTCTAAATGGGTCTTGAAAAAATATTTGAATTCTCTTAAAAGGTCTACAACATTCTGGAAAATTCTGGAAATCCTTGCAAGTTCTAGAAAATTCTATATCAGCTAATCAGCATTGAATCAACCTGGCCTGGTTCTGTAAAATGGGTACATTTGAACCTTTTATTACCCAGGTCACAGAAGCACACTTTGTAGAGAAAAATATGTATTTCCCATTTACTTCATAAGCAGAAAGAAAAAATAAGTAAATGTTTTTGTTACATAGCGCAATCAATTGCTGGGTGGTGTCAAAGTCTAAAGTGTTTTAAAGTCTATCATCCTTTTTTACCACAACAGTTTGTGGTAGAAAGACATTGTCCTGTGTACATCAGGAGCTGTGCAACTGGTGCTATTCTGACCCTATGTGTTACCACCTCTGCTACTTCATGAGGGACATCAAGTTAGAACAAAGAGCGAATGTGAAATTTTACTTGTCAAATCTGTCACAAAAATGTTTGACCTGATTCGGCAAGTTAACTGGGATGCTGCAGTGGAGGTGTTTTTTGAGTGGCATTCATACTTCAAGAGCGGAAGAAAGTCATTGGAAGACGACGAGAGACCAGGAAGACCTTCAATGTGCTCAACCGCCGAAATCAACACATTTGGAAATGATGATTTTTTTCATGATCAACTTGGTTGCCCTTGTCAATTTGTCATACAGGACTGTCCAGGCGATCCTCATGTGTGATTTAAACATGCACGCCGCTGACCCAGGAACAGAAGGAAGTCTGCCAAGAACTCTGTCAGCGTGCCTTGGATGATCCATCCTTCATGTCGAGGATCATTACCGGTGACAAAACTTGGGTGTATGAGTACGACCGTGAGACGAGACAACAGTCTTCACAGTAAAAGAGCCCATCATCTCTACGAGCGAAAAAGACGAGGCAGGTCTGCAGCACGAACAAGTGCTTGTCGTCTTTTTCAACATTTGTGGCATTGAGAATTCGTCCCCAGGGTCCAGACTGTCAATAGCTAATTCTACTGACTGGTTTTATGGCATCTGAGGCAGAAACTACGACGGGAAACGGAGCTTGTAAACAGAGCTAATCTTAAAACCTTGTGATACCCCTCTCGTATATCATACTTTTAAATCTCTTTAGTTATATTTAATATAAAAAACTATATAGTGCCTGTTATAACTCTTAACGTCTATAAACATTATTATGTCTTTTTACGACATTTCTCATTTTCCTCTCTCCAGTAGTTAATTAGAGAAAACGAAAAAAGAAAATTGATACCAAGCATGTGCAAGGTGCAAACTCTTGTGTCCTGAAGATTTCCCAGTTGTGGAAACTTTCCTGACCATTACAAAGACAATAAATAATAATAAATAAATGTCTCCTTAAAGAAAGCTTCACTATATTAATTATTACTTCTTTCTTAATATTACATAAGAGCACATATATTGTGTTGTATGAGCAGTAATGTATTTTGTCAAGTACATTAATAATGAACCTGTGATTTGACTTATAGCCGTTATGTTGAAACATGCTACCCAGAGTCAAAACGTGCTACCTTTAACCGTTTACCATAGAAACCATTTGCTTATTTACAGTGCAATTTTTTACTTTTAAACCTGTAAATATTTGCGTATACATAGTGATTCACTGCACAGTGACTGGTTATGGTATTCTGAGGTATATTGTGAAAATTGTAAGTGCATATCTTTTTGACTGGTAAACATGTACATTTGTTCATACTGTACATACACACAGTACCATGCAGAAGACTTGAGTCACTCCTCATTTTTTCATATTTTGCTTCCAAAGAGCTAGGTTTTCTTGTGTTTTTTAATGTAGTCTTGAGGAATACAGTACTCCTCGAAGCTTCCTGAAGGACTTTCTTGGTTCTCATTTTTATTCCAATCTCTCTACCTGACCAGTTTCTGAGGACTGTTTATTGTTTGTTAAGTCACACAATGACCTTTGAATCATTCGCAAATAAAAACCATCTAACATGAAAAAGTGAGAAACAGGTGCAGGATGATCAGGCCGGTGATTAGTATACTGGTGATGCTAAATGCTAAGTGTTTAGAACAGATGAGAGGGGAAAGAGGTTGCTGCTCAGGTTGTTACCGTATGTAAACAACCATTTTTGTAATTGTTCAAAAAATCTTGAAGCTTTTTGTAACCTGTCAGGGTAAAAGATTTGTTCACATAAATCTAAATCATTTAAATTAAATTAAAAGGAAGAAATGAGTGGTGGCTCCAGACTTTTGCACAGTACTGTAGCTTCACATATACTTAATAACAGTGTTTATTAAGTAGTTTATAAGCAGTGAAGAAAAAATAACAGCATTAATTCATCATTAATTAAAGTATACTAATTTCTTAACATAAAATGTACAATGTTTTACACAATGAAGGTGGCGTGCAGTGTTAGATCAGTAAACACATTCTCATGTATAGTAGTTGTTTTCCTATTTGTGCTCAGGCTGCTTTAGGACTGATGTTCCTATGGGATTGGATTTGTATGTTCTGTACAGTACGTGTCTCCACTGAGCAAGGAAACACTCACGCCTGTCACCCAAGTTGTTGTTTTCTTTTGGCTCAACCATATTCACATTGCTTCTCCTGCCCAACAGCAGCAAACATGAATCTGTCATTATAGGTTGATGCAATCATAGGGAAAAATGAGAAAGAGTTGGGTGATGGATAAATGTTAAAAAGTCATACAGGGGCATGATACATCATTGTTATACTTCTTTGTCTAATGATGTTTCTTTACATCTCTGTACACATAACCCTGCATTTTCACCGGCACTGATACGGTGTGACAAAGCAGACGGAAATTACTCATTTTCAATCAGAGGTGACAATTTTTAGGAAGAGAAGGCAGAGTGAGTTTTGATGATATACGTTGGTCAGGCAAGCAACACAAATTTTATGCATAGTGTAATGTAAGTAAATGTAAGTAGTGTATAGTATGCAAGTAAATCATATACAGTAAGTGAGTGTCCTTTTCCCCCATACTGTAAAACTATCTGTGTTTTTGGGCTTGAACGTAAAAAAAAAAAAAAATGGCCAAGAAAAGAATACTACTTTTAGATTGTTTCCTGACACTAGTGGATCGTTTCGTTCCAGTGCATGTTACATTGTTTTTTTAATGCATCTATGTTGTACTCTAAAAATGAATTAATATAGGCTTTGCCTAAACACTATAGCTAGCTATTTAGTTTGTGTGGCCATACAGTATTACACTATAAAGGCTCTGCAGAAAATCCATAGCAACCATTTATTCCTCAAGATGCGTAGAAACAGCTGCCAGCAATTAACATACAGCTAAAAAAGATTGCTGCCAATGTCATGCAAACTGATGAGAGGTGCTCTGAGAATTCACTGCACTTTCAATTTTAATATTTTAATGTGTCATTTCGTTCACACACAGGCCTGAGTGGAGAATGAAAGTGCCGTGGCTCGGCGGGACCTCACAGGCCGCGATGGGGCTGGCATGATTGGTCCGGTTAGCTGGCAGCAGCGGGATTATGCTGACGTGTGTCCAGCATGACTCCGCTGGACCTTTGGCTCTCACGCTCCATCCCCATGTGCCTCCTGCTGCAGAGCCTGGTGCTCATGGCCCTCTGCTTCCCATCAGCCAGCATGTGCCCCAAAGGGTGTGTGTGTCAACGGGGCGAGTACCCGCCCTATGGCCTCAACGTAACCTGCAGCCTTGCGGAGCTCAAGGAGATCCCATCGGACCTGCCTGCAGATACGGTGCTCCTCCAACTGGATCGCAACCAAATTCATGCTGTGCCCGAGCGCGCCTTCCAGGACCTACGGATGTTACGCAGGCTGAACTTGTCCCATAATTCAGTGGAGACGCTAGGCGAGAGTGCATTTGTTGGCCTGGAGGCTTCGCTGGAGCTTCTCGACCTGTCACACAACCGCATCGTGAGCGTGCACAAGGACGCATTTGCACGGCTGAAGGCACGTGTACTGGTCCATGACAACCCGTGGCACTGCGACTGTGCTTTGCAGCAGGCACTAGGAGGCATGGCGCACAATCATGAAGCAGCAGCGCGCGTCCTATGCCGCAGCTCTGAGCTGAGGGACCAGGAGGGACGTCCGTTCCTGGCGATGGAAGCCGACTTGTGCAACCTGGCCAGACGCACCACCGACTATGCCATGCTGGTGACCATGTTCGGCTGGTTCGCCATGGTCATCTCCTATGTCGTATACTACGTCAGGCAGAACCAGGAGGATGCGCGGCGCCACCTGGAGTACCTCAAGTCTCTACCAAGTAAACCCAGAAAGCCAGACGAACCAGAGGACATCAGCACCGTTATGTGACGTCATTGTTTACGCCAATAGGGCCTTGACTGAGCGGGTGGAGGAAAAAACACAGGGGTGAACCTTCTCATCCCAGAGAGCAATTTAGTCTTATTCAAGCTAAGACACCAACCATAGATGTAGTCTAATACTTAAGATGTGTCTTCACTTTTTCCAGTCGTGCATTACTGTTACGGAGTACTTAGGTCAGATTTGTAATACTTTTCCTAACTCTTCCTGTGTCCACAAGAGATTTTAACTTCAAAAGTGGCATTAGTATAATAATCACTAGCTCGTTAAGAAGGAGATGGTGTAAATGTCCTGCTTCAGACATTGGAATGTGGTGTTTATTTTCCAGCTGGTAAAATGCACCAATAATCCATATTATAATCGACCCACATCTATAAACAGTTGTTAAACACCTTTATGACCAGTACAGGTTTTTTGGTATTCTGATCTCAGGTTTAAATGTCAAGATGACTTTTAAAACCCCAAAAGTGTTTTGTTTTGAAGTTCAATAGAAATCTCTTATTAAGTGTGTGTATATATGTATATACAGTATATATATATATATATATATATATATATATATATATATATATATATATATATACACACACATAATTGTTCAGGATGTAATTTTAAAAACCGCATGAAAAACATTTGATTCCCTTTAAACTCCATAGACTTTATTAGCTAATTGATAATCACAGAAGAAAGGCCACAGTGCTTCGGAAACTGAAATTGGACGTTTCTTCCAACCTTCTGAAAAAGGTCATGTTTACGTAATCTCCATTACCTCACTGTTGTTAATCTGTGCTTGTTGAACAGTGTAATCTTAGAGTGTCAATGTTGATTTCTTCGGGCTCCAGAGAGCCCAAGCAGTGACACCGAGTCAATATCTTTGTCTTGGGTCTTCACAGGCTGGCAGTCAGGCTCATTATTGGTGTCTCTAATAACCCTCGTGTATAAAACAGCCATCATCAACTTCATATTAGCCATCAATGTTACGAACAAAGAGTCTGGGCTGAGTGATGTGTTTCCATGAAATGAAATGCAAAAAATGAAACCTCCAGCTCGGATACCAATTTCCATATTGCTTCCCTGTTCCGGAGGTGAGACCTGCGTAGTAATTATGGGATGTCATAAGAGGAACGATGAGGGCAGTGCGGTCAGTCTCTGTAACATCATCATGTGCGTACAGTAATTTAACCAGCCAAATGTGAACGATTAATTGCAGATGTCAGTCTCCAGCTGTTATTCTCCTGATAGGGCGTACTCACTGCCACCTCAATGGCCCAGAAAAACAGGAAGCAACAAATGGTACAATCCTGAGATAGATATAGGACGAATAATTCATGTCCCACCTTGCTAGCTCTTAGATAAAAAGCCTATTAAATTTCAACTTTGGTAACTGCTTTGGTGGTACTCTCTAAGGTACATCTTTTCTAAATTATGTCTTGTTTCAACTCGCCAGGTTGAAGTGACACAAATCCGATTTTCTGCTTATGTGATACAGATTTTCCTAAAAATAAAGCTTTTAAATTAGACCTAAGCCACATTCATGTGTAGTCCTAGATCTGATACATATCCATTCATGTGGCCATGCAACATGAACGATGTCACCTTTTTCTAATGCACATGCTTTAATTCTCGGTAATGTATAGTCACAGCAATGATTATATTCAGTGGAAGGATGAAGATATTTGTGATATATGTAAGGATATTGAGGGAAATAATCTGATTGCTACCAGAATTAAGTAGATTCGAAAGAGTTGTTTAAGAAAAGGCAAAGCATAGCCAAAAATGATTGTGGCTACAGTGCCCAAGAAACACTCTCTCGTATAGATACTCTGTGAATCCCTCCAGAGCGCGGTCCCATCATTGCTGGCTTCTTTCCCGTACCCACATATCGCTTGGCAGAGCAGTGCCAGTAATGGCTACAAAAACAGCAAAAGCTGGGTATTTGGCTTTTTTTTCTTTTTTTTTTTCGTCTTCTCGACCTGATCACATGCAGCTGCCGAGCTGTTTGCTGATCTCCAAAGCAAACCGACGCAGGTTTGGGCTACGAGCTTGTTCATTTGTTGCTTCTGTTATGATGGAATGTGTCGCAAATATGACTTCGGTCGATGTGACATGTGGATCATACGAAATCGATCCGCCGTGTGTTGGAAGACAGGTATGCAATTACAAATGTAAAGCAAATGACATGAGAGACAGATCCAGTTTGAGCAAAAAAAAAACATCGAATTTGTGCAATAGTAGTGGACCTTTGACGCTTTATTCTAAAACTAATCACGGTCCATTTATGTAGCACAAATCATTCTAAAGGTATACACCGATCAGCCTTAGCATTATGACCACTAACAGGTGACGTCAGTAACATTGATCACCAGTTCTATCATGGGCATCCCAAGTCTCACCTATGCCCGCAGGGACAAAAGGTCAACCAATTTGGCCAAAACCCACATGGAAAAGCACCAGAACACCCAGCATACCACAGCCCGGGGCGACCTGGCCTCCAAATTCCCCAAATCTAAAATCCCCTCCAAGCATCCACAAACTAGTCTGATCCAAGTCTGGTGTCCCCACCCAGCAACCCAAGCACCTAATGGAACTGCCGCTAATGTCCCGGTGCCCGAAGCCACGGGCACACCCCCAAAGTCATTTATATTGGGCTTAATGTTTTTCGTCTCAATGTTATGGTTGATCTGTGTATTATATCCATGTTACTATGAGAAAAATACTTACTAATTTACAACTTACTACTAAAATAGTTAAAAGTATAAAATATTTACTATTGATGGTTCCACCCCACCAAAAAAAAAAAAAAGCATTTTTAATTACTTTTAAATTTTCTGGGAGAGTTTTAGCCACAAGGTGCTTTAAGCATAACCCTTTCAATAAAATAAAAAAAAATCCTAACTGATTGTGTGTTTACAGTTCTATACTGTGTTTTTAGAATTAACACTTGCGTAAAGACGACAGCAGACGGAGATCCCTTTAAAGCATTGTTGCATTGTTGAATGTCCGTTGCTCCGTCTTGCAGAAGAAGTTCCACATATACTCACACACCGTGTAGTGCTTAAAAGTGACAGGAACCGTCGTACAATGCATAATCCACAATGAAGCACGGTGTAGCCAAGGACTCGGAAGATTTTTATAAGTGCCTGAAATAACTCGTCTTTCAATATCCCGTTCGACCGTCAGCCATACGTTCTGTCGTTTCTGATTTAAACTCAACTGATTCATGCATGCCGGGTCCTGGGGAAATGGAAACGTTCTTCTTTCTAAATGTTTTCTACACAAGCGTGAAGAGAGAAGTCCGAAGACAAATCGTTGAGTGGCATGCGGAGTTAATGGCTCCGGCTTCGTTTCCGCCAGATAAGAGTGGAGGAAAGAAACAGATCGCAGAGTGATTTTATTCCATGTCTGTTTTACACTTTTATTTTCCCGGTATAGTTTTTCTACCTGGTAAGCATCAAGCTGTCTTCTGTTTTAAAATAGTAACTGATTTTGAAGACCTGAACACTGAATACCATTGATGGTACATCATGTTAGAAGTGCATGTAGAGGAGAAAATGAAATAATGATAAATAATAAAAAATAATAATAATAAAAAAAGACTCTGGCTTGGAGGGGAATGGTCTCCATTTATATTGTACTGTGTTTATAAAGTGTTCATAAGTGCAAAAAAAAAAAAAGTTTATCAAGGACACTAATGTCTTATTGACTTGCCCTGTTATTTTACATAAATGCAAACTATTCAGTATACTTGTGCAGTCAGAGAGCTTCTGGATGACCCTACAAAAATCAGTCTGGTAGATTGTGTTTAGCAAGCCACATACACTGTGTAATGGTCATCTTCATACGACAGAATTTCCATTTTTATGAACCAGTCTCATCAGGAAAACATGTGGAAATTTGCATTCGGTAGTAATAGTGGTTCTTAAATGCACAATAAATGATCATGAATAAACCATGTAGTGAATGCTGATGAGGGGGCAGTCAGGGCTGAATGGCGTTTGAAGTGAGGCGAGAGCCGAATTGTCAGCGGTTCACTAAAAGCATCAGTATGGGACGACATGAATGCTGCTGTCTCGCTGATGTGGATGGCTCACTATTTGAAGCTTGGTTGCATATTAATAGTTTCAGCTAGCTCTGAATAATAAATTGCTCTAAAATTACTCTCTTCGGATAGGACCTATTTTTAATCCTTGATCATGCAGCACCACGTCATACCTCATGGTTATTGTCCAAAAAGGACAAATTATAGAGCACAGATATGCAGAACGTATTTCTGGCTTACCAGCAGGCGAAGGAAATTTTTTACAAAAGAAATAAGTGCAGGAACTAGAAATTAAGTTCTAAAATAAACTGTCAGAAGCTAACGTGTACAGTCTAAGCAAATCAGGTTTAAATATGGAAAAACCTTTATGCTCCATAGTTACTTATGTGCATATGCTTATGCAATTACAGCCTCTTTACATAAAGAGTGAATGAAAGAGCTTGATAAAGGACCATGACTCAGCACTTTGCTCGTTATCTCTGCCTGGATGGCTGTTTATGCTTTAGATTTATGGCAGTAATTAAGAGCCGTTCTCCTGTAAAGAGTTCTCGTGGGTTTTTGTACATGTTTGCAAATGAAATGAGACATCAAACAGTTCCTCATTTAGGGGATGCTTTGAAATTTGAATAATTCCAAAAGAAAAAAGAAACAGGCCTTCATAGTAGAAGTCTACCATAAGAAATAAAGTATGACGGGGTGTGCCTGTTGTAGGAAAGTAATTCATGAAATGCTGATGTGATGGGGCCTGACAAGGAGATGAGCTAATTTGATTACTTTAACATCATGAACCAAAGGGGTTTATTGCTCTGATAACACATCAACTTCCATCCAATTAATTTTTTTTAATTATTATTATTGAACTATGGATTTCCTTTATATACAGTGTGTGTTCATGTTTCCATGGTGTATGATAGGTTATTGTCATCACTTACAACATTATATTAAAAGATAAAAAAATGAAGCTTCTCATATTACAATACAACCAAACCGCTACGTCCTCAGTCCTGAAGACGTTTCCATGCCGGAAAACCTAACGTTACAGCTTTACCACTGACTTGATTGGACTACAAAAGCCTTCCAAAATGCTTAATAAACAACTCAACACAGAAAGCTCATACTGTATCATCTATCAACAATTACACATGTTAATTCATTGTTATTGTAGCAACAATAACCTATTTGAAAACACTAATTAATAAAAATAATAATAATAATAAAATAAAAAACAACATGTGATGTGATTTGCACTCTCTCACTCTCACACTCATTGTACCGCTTAATCCGCTGTAGTGCTTAAGGCATGAGGCGGGGTAACCCTGCCCTGCTGAAAAAACAGCATAGACCAGAATAGCTGGTAACCAGCCTGACCAGCAATTACCCCAGCATATGTTGTGTTTTGGTACTGTATGCTGGTGATTATAAAACATATAATATAGTGCCATGATGCTGGTGCTGGTATGCTGGTCACTTAACTGATGCTGGTCCAGCAGATATTTAAGAGATGTAAAATAATATATTTACATGTTTTTGGTAAATGGATTATTTTTGTCTCTTGTATGTAAATGCATTTAAAGATAACATTACACGGTCCGTATACTTATGTCAAACCTTATTTTCAGGACTAGCTATTAAAATACAAGATAATGAGCTAAAATGGTAACCGAAACCTTGCTGGTGGCTCAGCATATGAATCATGCTGGTCTATGCTGGATTTTTCAGCAAGCATGCTGGTCTTCCATCAGTTATGCTGGTTTACCAGCTAAACCAGCACCAGATCAGCACTAACCAGCAAGACCGATGCTGGTGGTGAGGTTTCATCAGGGTAGATATGCTGGTCTTCCATCAGTTCCATCAGTTCACCAGCTAAACCAGCATCAGACCAGCACTAACTTGTGTTTTTTCAGCAGGGTGGACAGGGTGCCAATCCATCGCAGTGCACACACACACACACACACACACACACACACGTACATACACACTCATTCACACATTACGGAAAATTTAAGAATGCCAGTTAGCCTAATCTCCGTGTCTTTGGACTGTGGGTGGGAACATGAGTACCCGGAGGAAACCCACCAAGCATGCAACATGCAAACTCCACACACACAGAGCCAGGAATCTAACCTAACAGGGAATTAAACACTACACTACCACATCACCGCGCCGCCACAGTGTACAAAGAAAAAAGGAAAAGACAGTCTTCCTTAATGTAATAAGTTATGAAATAGTCTGATGCAAAGACCTTCAACAAGTAGATTGACCTCTTACATTACAGTATACTGCAAAAGATATTCAAAATAATGACCCAAACTTGGTTTGACCCTGTGTTATAAATCCCTCATAATGATTTTAACTGTTAAAAAGAAGTTCAGCCTTTCTATTCTCTTACCCCTATTATGGGAAACAATGTGCTCAGATTGATGCAAATGTGCTTCTTTCAGGTTTAAGCTTCTTTAAATATTTATTATTGTAATAGAAACTTCTTTTGATAAAGAAACACTTTTGCAGTTTTTTAATTGAAAGTTTTCAGAACAAATTTATCATTCTGTTTATTCCAAGAGTCTTAAAATGTGAAATATTATAATATAAAAGTACCTTTCGTTATACATTCGTGAATATTTTGTCTAGCATCCCCAAGAGATTTAATGTCTCCAAGAGAAATATTTTATACTTAAACTTGGAACAGATGGATACACTTTTTAAAAAAATATTTGAAATGTAGAATTTGGAAATATTATTTTTACCAGCAAGCAAAGCAATATTATAGACACCTTGAAAGATCCTTGGTATAAGGAAGAAACCGTGAGAGGAATCAGAAACAAACTAGATCTCATCCTCTCGTGGCCAACATTGGATATACTGTAGAAAAAAATATTTTGGGAAGTTATTTTGGTATGAAATGAAAGCACTTAAACAAAGGGTTCTACATACAGTAGATACTTTAAGGGCAGAAACATCAAATGGGAACCTGAGTTTTCTCAAAATTCATCCTCCAGAAGGCTAATGAAAATAGGCTTTATGGTACATCACTATGTTTATGGTACTTCCATATACAGTAATTTCATAGAAATGACAGATTTTTTATACCCTCTGATGTAATGATTCTATATCTTTAATGTACAAGATGGGTCAAAAATGACATTTTTTTTCAATAATGTTTTATCAACAGTTCATTGTATCTTTAAAAAAAAATTATGTCAATACCTAGGCCTTTAAGAAATAATCACTTATTTTTTAAAAAGATGTCATTAAATTATTTGTATTTTTTGTTTAAGTTTGTAAAGAAAAAAAAAAGAAAAAAAAAAATATATATATATATAATTTTTTTTTTTTTTTTTTTTTTACAGATCTAACTAAAAATCATATTACAATCTGGCATGAGTGCAGGCAGCCATGGAGGCACTGTCAGTAAAGAACAAAACACAAATTTTCAAGTGGGCCCCAAGTCATGTCCGCAAACAATTGAATTATAACTTCTTATCTTGCTTTTACTTAAGACTATGAAACTGTGACCCTGAGAGATGTGGATCACAATTAAGTGTTCTCCTAACTAGTACAAGTATTGTTTGTGGTGCTTTAAATAAAACAACCTTGTAGAGGAATTTTATAAAATATTGACTGATTATATGCATCACACAAAAAGATACAGTATTAAACTAAAATGTTTCACTATTGTCACTTTTGGCTTATTTTGTGCATCTGAGGGTTAAAAGACTGCTCTAGATTTAAAAGTACTGTATATTGGGAATATATCTAGTTATTTACACTGTACAATGATACAATAAAAAAACATATGCATTGCATGTACGGTATACACAGTGTTAGAGGAATGACTTAACAGAAGCCTTAATCTGTTTCAAAGTTTGGGATTTGTGTCTAGATATGTATCTGGTAATTAAGATAATATAAACCAACAACTGCACACCCAGTAATAACATCTCTAGGTGTACAAAAATAACATAAAGGTATGAGTGTTACTGTAAATTATTGCTACGTTAACAGTCCTACTGTCTTTCATTTCTAACAGATTTTTTTTTAAATAGGCTAATTATGCTTATAATTCTATATCATGTACAAATTAGACAAAAATTTCTAAAATAATATTACTGTAGCCAGCTTTTAGGCAAATGTACATTTGTAAACTACTTTAATGTTTACCCATTTTAAAAAAAACTATTGTATAATATTGGATATTTATTTATATGTTTATTTATACATTCTTTGTTAATAATAATAATAATAATAATAATAATAATAATAATAATAATAATAAGTCTTTGGTGTACTGCCAGGATTTTGATCTCCAATTAATTAAAATGGACATGGATGTCTCTATTCTAAATAAAATAAAATATGCAGTTTAGCCACTTCATGCAAATATTTTAAAATATGTGTACAGTATACACTAGTCTTAATTTATTCATGAATTGACACAGTATGCTTAACCCTAGTCTCATTTATTTAGAAAGTTCTCTGTTTGAAAAATAAAGATGTTGCTCCTGCTTGAGATTGGATTGAGCTAAAAAAAAAAAAAAAAAAGATTAATATTAATATTGTATATAATGAAGGGAAAAGCTTCCTAACTCAAGGCAATGCATGAACGATTTGAAATGCCTAAATCCATCACCAAGCGAGTTAGATGGATCTAACCTAATCATAACTGAAAGAGTAAACACATTGGCTCAGTCAGGCAATGAGTCTGTACTGATGAAAAATTGTAGAAATAAATTTGGGTGTGCACCCGAAGCTAATGTTCCGAAAGTATCCCACCACAATCAAAATCTGTGAAAAAATGATCAGCGGAATAAGACACAAAATATAAACTGAGAAACATATTTTTGATGAGTTTTGCAGTCCTTATCAGTGCTCGACTGTGATGCTGTGTTTTCTAATTACTCTATTCCAGCTTGCATGGCTAATAGCCTCCAATAATTATCAAGCTTAGCAGTTGTGATAGAGAAAAGTAAATCAAAAATATGCCAAATTCAGGTCCCAAGGATTACATTTCAGATCCACTGGGTTTGTATTAATATTCATGATCATTTCTGGTATAATAGTCCCCAATTAGTCATGTGCAGTTCATAATTTTTGGGTTGCAAATTTCTGGATGAGGACCCCTGAGTCTACTTAACAGCAGCTCTTTAACATTCCAAGCGGCTTAGCGCAGTAGTGGAGGATCAGGAAGTGTACGGTGTTGTGCTTATTCAGTCCAGTGCGTTAAATTCTCTGGATCTCAGCCTGCATGTAGTTTTTACTCCCAGCCTTCGAAACAGACAAAGTGCTGTTGGGTAACAGATGGCGATAACGCTAGGGGCTCACAGCTGGAAGACGACCCACAATAGGAGCTCAGAATATTTACAAAAATGTGCTAAAACTGTAAGGCCCAAAACATTATTATTTCATTGGAGACCAGAACCAGATGTCCGACAGTAAATACGTCCCTGTCCGTTTATCAGCCTATACAGTACCACCATTTTTATCTCAGAACATGGTTTAATACAGAGCTTGGACTTATTACACTGGTGACCAAATTTGCAAAATGAAATTGTCTTCTAAGTATAACTGATTGACATTTGTATATTTTTACTTGGTTAATCAGAATAATTTTATTATGTAAGGTTTTCAAGAGACAACTGCATTTACTTTTTATAAATAGCCTAATTCGATAATCTATAATCAGTTGCATGTTATCTAAAAAATACATTTTCTTACTCAAGTCATTTCTTAATTAAAGTGGGTGTGGTAGAGCAGGGAAAAGATTCAAATATGCAGGGCAATGGTGCTCCAGGACTAGTGTTGAGAACCACTGATCTATGATATACTGTAATAAGCAGAGGTGGAAGTAGATTTAAATTCTTGTCAGCACTATGTAGCCAAAAAGCGAATAGAATAAACCATGGAGGTGGAAGGCAGTCCTGTAAATCTCATAAATTTCTCTTCATATTTTTACTTATTTCGCTTCGGAATTGCTATAACTAACTAACTAACTGTTCTGGGGGAAATAAAATAAATAAATACATTTTTCCGTGTCATTATGATCATTCTCAGTCGTCCAGGTGAGCTTATCTATCCCAGGATACTTAGGGCATGAGATGAGATACACCCTGAATAGGGAGCCAACCCATCACCCAGCACATACTCACACACTCCTTCACCCACTACGGGCAATTTGGGAATGCCAATTAACCTGATCTGCAAGGCTTTGGTCTGTGGGAGGAAACCCACAGAGCACAGGGAGCACAGATTTCCTGGAGGAAACCCACCAAGCACAGAGAAAAACACAGAACGAAATGGACCAAATGGAACCCGGAGCCTGAAGGTGCAAGGCGACAGTGCTAACCACGTGCCACCCAGTAAACTAATCAAATAATTATACTGATGCCAGCAGTGCTAAATTATTCTCTACAAGTACAAAAACATAATTTTCATTCAAACTGTACGTGACACAATGAAATGGATGTCATTTTTATAATCAGGTGAAATTCCTTTGGAATAACATAATTTTATCCACTGTGGACCAGTGATATTGTAGTATTACTGTATAATCTTTGACAAGTTTTCACTGTTCATCTAAGCCGACCAATTCTACTGAGAAGCCTTACAATTTTTCCTCCATTTTAATATTCTATTACACATACACCGTTATCCCTTTTGCAAATCCTTGATGTCATCTTAGTTCTGGTTATTAGCTCAATATTGTCTCAGAGATGTTTACACGTATTCATTTGGCATGCACTTTTATCCAAAGCGGCTTACAACTGAGGGGGTAAGTTGAAGGTTACCAGATTTAAATGCAACTTTCAATCGTTCGTTCAGTATTCAATATGGATTCACTATGCACCATGTTGTACACCCACACCTCAATTCATTTACAGTCTGAATTAATGTTCACATGGTTGACCTGTTATATGTGGACTTGTAAAGCCAAATTTTGCAATAGCAAAAACAAGCGTGGTAACTTTCTGAAAGTTTTATTAGAAAATTACAGAGCATTACAAGGGCATTTTCATGCAAGTGGAAAAAAAAATTTGTTCAGAGAGGTTCACATTTTTTTCACATTAAATATCAGAATATGGTGGCATGTGAGCTGGACAGGCTTGGGCTTTTTAGATTTGAAGCTTATGATACGAATTGCTAAATCTTGCTAACTAATCAATAAGCAAAACTTTGAGAATATGCAAAGGTGAGGATGTTATTCTTTTCTTAAAGTCATTGTTACCTTATTATATGACAAATCCCTATAATAATCATAATAGTAATAAGAGTTTAATATGTTGAATGTACAGTAAATCTTTAATGATTATTTATTATTAATGGAGAAAAAATAGGTTGGTCTGTTCGGCCATTTGAAACATTGAAACCATCGATCCATGGTACTCTTAGTCTTTACGGTAATGGCTGATGCTGACACCTAATTATATTCCAGAAAAATAAATTCCCATTTAAACCCTTTCACCTTTTTTGGCATTGGGGAAATTGAGTCATGGAGAAAAATGATCATCTTCTGAAATCCAGTCACATAAGATTAATAATTCCAGACATTCCGAATGACCTGGATGAGATAAAACCTCATAGATGTCAATAGACGTCAAATAGGGAAGTGAAATGTGACTCTTGCTGATCCTTTATCTGAGATAAACTTGAGATTGCTATGTTGGCCTTCCTCCCAGAATCCTTCAATCAACATTTTTTTTCAGAGTGCTCTATAGTACAATTCCCAGGTGAACTTCAGCTTTATTGTATTACTGCTGTGCAAGAGACAGATACATTGATTATCATTTCCTGTATGGCCATGGTGTCATAAGGTGCGAGAAGAAGTTTGTTCTTCTATAGTTAAAATAACTATGCCGAATATGCACTTACGTATAGTTCTTGTGCATTCAAACCCAGGGTCAACCACAGTGCAGGATTAAGCATACTTGTCTTTTAAAGGTGATAAGACATTAAAATGAGGTTTCATCTTGGCATTACTGATTAATGCACATGGTATACAAGTATAGTTTTTTAAAAACTCAAATTGAGGTTATGGCTGACTTCATTCCAATCCATACTAGATTCATTCATACAGTATATACAGGGCATTACAGTACCCACCAAGTTTACAACTAGAGACAAGTTTGTACAATAAAAATAACTACACTTTTCTGATTCCCAGTCAAATTAAACATCAAACTGGAGTGAGCGCTTTCAGGAAGAATGGAAAGATAACATTAAGGAGATGAAGAAATTAGCAATTGATGTAGTTCACACCTAGGGTTGTAATTATGATACATTTCTTCAATATGGACCGTTCTAATCTTTTGATCTTGGTTACTATGTTTGATACTTGCTTGAAACTCTTAAAAATACAAATCTTTATGATTTAAAAGATTTCGGCATCAACTGTTTCTGGCAAAGGCAGATCTTTGTGGTTTCCATGTGGGACTTTCCACAATAGCAGAAGGTGAGTCATAAGTTGCTGAAAACAAGCATCAGTATGAATCAGGCAGCCCCAGAGGGCAAGATGAGCCACAGCAGTAGAGTTGTACAATCACTATGATCTCCACAGATCAGCTCTACTTTTCTTCTGCATACAGTAAGTAGGCAAGCTGCAGTAGTGATTTTTCCCTTATTCTGATGATCTTTATGTAATGTATTCAAGGTCACATGCAAAAAACAAAAAAAAAAAATTTAAGTGCATTCTCTTAAGTTAAGGGTTACCTCCTACTCAAATGCCATGCAAGCCCTGTGAGCACCTGTTTAATTTTCCCCTAATTACATTCTACATGGCGCTAATCCTCCTTTGCTAGCGCACAGACAAATTAGAAAAGGATGAAAAAGATGAACAAGTATTAATAGTTTATTTCATTTCGACTGGATTGACAGAAATGTGGTGTTTGCTTGGCTTTCTGGTTTATAGTGAAGAACAACTGTTACATAATGTGTGAGAAAAATGTGTCAGTATTACATTGTTGTTTCCAAGTGATGAGTAACCATATATAAAATAAAATAAAAAAACCAAGGACATAGTGCAAGCCTTCCATGGCAACACGGTCCTCCTGAAAAAGATTGCAAATCTGCTTCTGCTCAAAGAATCCTGTTCTCATTTTACTGAGAGATAAAACACAGAAATCGCACTCTCGCTCTCTCGCTCTCTCTCTCTCTCTCTCTGTCTCGCTCTCCCCTCCATGCACCTTTCATTTTAAATTTAGATTAAGCCCATGAATATGAATCTTTGGGTAATCTTTGAGTAAACCTAATCTTCAAGAGCAAACAACACAGTTATGTTTAGATAAAAAATAAAAAAAAGGATCCGAATCCTAAAAATCCTAAGTCTGAACTTTTGATGTGAATCTAATGATGATAAGAAAATCACTGAAAAATATGAGGCATTTGTTAGTAGGACTGCATGTCATTTATTATACAGGGAAGAATTACCTTGTGTGAAGAAAAAGTACAGTTTCCACCGTTAAATAGTGCAATAGCATATAACATTTTATATCGTAATATATGAAATAATAATTACACTGTATAAAATTTAACTGTAATGCAAATGTTTTTGTAATGCACCACCTGCATTTATCTAAGCAGTGATTAATATGGTTCAGCTGGCAACAGGTGTCTTAAGCAGAGGTGATCCGGTGAGGAGTAGCTGCTCATTTCTTAACTATCCTGAATGAGCGTGAACAATTTAAATCACTTAAATGCTTAGTGAAATCAAATCACAAAAAAACAGCAATGTGTAATAGCGAAAGTACAGTAACTCAAGGGATTGGGAATAAACAATCCATGATCTGGGATTGCTTCAGGCTTTACTCAGGGGTCCAACTCATCAGATCTTGGAGAGACAGTAATGCGACTCTAGACTGCAATAAATGTTGTGACATTGCATAATGCCTTGACTTTAATCAAAGCATAAGGTGGTCCAACAAAATATTACAGTTTGTAACTTTTTTTTTGTCCAAGCAGTATACATTGTACAATATCTTATTTAAAAAATATACACATTTCATGTATGGTTTCCATGTATAGGCAAAGCACTTTCCCATTTATAAATATAACTGCCTGGCCAGGTCGTAGTCATCCTGGAAGAGACTATCAGGGTAGAAAGTTTCACCACTGGATAAAGGGGATCAGTCAGAAGAACTTTGCTATTGATTTGCTGTGAAGCTTTGCTCTAAGTGGATCCAAAGCAGCAAATAAAACAAACAAATGCACTTCACGGCATAACAGAGCCACCATGTGTTCCTTTTATTTCTCACCTGTTTGTACTGGATATACTGTACTACATACACTTGTCATAAATGAAATGAACATGCCAAGTGTTACTGTACTATCATATAATTTGTGCGCTATGATGTGTTGCACTACATCCAGCCTTGTGTCCAAGTTCCCTGGAACAGGAGCTAGGCCCCTTATGACCTTACACTAGATAAGAGGTCCAGACAATGGGTGGAAAAATAAAGGGGCTTAACTTCACTGCATTCAATGAATAAACTTACAGTATAACTTATTTCCCTATAACTCAAACACCATTTCCAAATAATATATATAATAATAATATTAAAAGCCCAGAATAATTGCCAAAGTAATGGCTGCCACAGGACTGGCTAATAATTTATTAATATTGAGAAATGGAAATATTGTTAGCGAGGTCTCTATTAGTGGTATGGATTTTGTGAATGCATGATTGTTTCTCGTAATAGTTGGCTGACACACAGTCTGTGGGCTGTTATAAAGATTCCTGATTAAAATATTAATGGTAGTTCCATTCTGTGTTTTTTTTTTTTTTTTTTTGGAAACAGCACTGATTATTTCTTATAACCAACAAAAATGACACTGGCACCTACAAGTTATGTCTTGCACCTTCCTCCGACAACTCCTTTGCTGCGCCCCTCCCCCCCCCCCCCCCCCCCACACACACACATTCCTTAATTATTCTCTGTCTGTGCCATAATGTCAACCTCCACAACAAAAAGAAAATGTGAAAACTGTTGTAAGGTGTGAACCCACATTATTTAAATATTTATATTCATATATTGTTGCCAGTATATTGCTTTGTCTTATGAAAAACATACTGCAAGTATGTAAAATGCAAGTAAGTGAGTTGCAGCTACAACATTTCCAGAAATATATCCTAAAATTACAGTTGGTGGTGCAGTCATGCAAATACTGTGCACAGATGTTGCCTAAAGACCCGTAACCAAAGCTAAACATTATCTTTATATTTATTATTTAGGTGGACGCAGTTAGGTTTGTTTAGTGCAGGGATATTCAATGCATGAGTGCATTCCAACAAGTAAAGAAATAACTGTTTTTCACTGTTGTCAGCTAGATTAATGTCACATTGGCAGTGAGTTTGTGATTTTATGGCAATATATTTACATCATGTTTTATAGTATTTTGTGTTTTTTTATTATAGAAATAACTATAATTTCAAAGTAAGGTATGTATAATATTATTATCACACTCACATGATTTTATGTTATATTTTGGCAGATGCGTGCATAATGAACCTAAAGCCATTAATAGTTTAGAAGGGCCCTAGGGAATTCAGTTATCTGAAAAATCCAGCTGCAAGTGGAGGCCCCTGTCCAATACTATATCAGTTATGTGCTATCGAATTACACTTAGTTTTTTTTTTTTTAATCTGCGCGTATGGTTAGGGTGGGTTCGAGGCATAGCACCATGTCATCATTTTAATGCAGGTATTAGAGGGGGAAAAAGTGATGGACCACCGTAGCTCTCAAATGAGACGCCTGGTGATTCCAGAATAAACCAGGAATGACCTGAAGATGCTTAATGCACATCAGGTACATACAACACATTTAGAGATTTCAGAACGCATTGTTGTTTTTCGGCCCACGCAATTTATTACAGTCACCGCTCATTGAGCACAATTTAATCCAGCCAGTAAATTGATTTAAAGGTCTTAGATATTCAAATGAGTGCAGAATAACATGACTGTAATGATCGACTTTCACACGTTTTACCTCAACTTCTTGTTTACAGATTGTATAAAACCAGTTGAAACTTATAGACATTGCAAATTTAGACTTTTCGAAATATTGAAAAACCAAAATTACTGCACTTTTGGTCTTGTTGCCAGCACACAGCATAATCCCCCAGTCTTGACTCAACCCTGAGAGTCTTGAATGAACTTGATTCCATTAAACTGATTTGAAACTCACAGATACAAATGAGTGCACTACAGTGTGACGGTATTGATTGACTTTCACTTCAACATCACCACCAATTTTCACTATTTTCCATAGGTGAAGTGATGAAGGGTTTGAGTTGTGATGTGTGGAATACCGGATGGGTTTGGAGCGCTGCAGGCAGCTGGAGCCGGTAGGTGACAGGGTTGATCGGGAGGGTTATGCGGTAAGGGCCGATGAACCTGGGTGAGAGTTTGCGAGATTCTGTATGGAGGTGCAGATTTTTCGTTGATAACCAGACCTTGTCACCTACATTGTACAATCGTCCCGGAGGGTGCCGACAGCGATGTTGAGTGGCGTAGCGGGTTTTGGCACGTCGAATGGCTGCTCTAGCTTGTTCCCACAGCCGCCGACTGTTGGGCCGACGGTACATCAACCTCCGGTTCTTGGTGATCGAACATCGGAGGCTGAAAACCGTGGCATATCTCAAATGGGCTTAGCTCGGTGGTGGATGAGACGTGAAGATTGTGGGAGAGTTCAGCCCAAATGAGATAGCGGGCCCAGGAGCGCTGTCGATTGGCGATGAAGCATCTCAGATAGCGCTCCAGTTGTTGGTTGGTCCGTTCCGTCTGACCATTAGTCTGAGGGTGGTATCCAGAGGAGAGACTGCAGGTGGCGTTGTTCAGACGGCAGAAGGCTTTCCAGAACCGGGCAGTGAACTGGGGCCCTCTGTCCGAGACGATGTCCTTCGGGAACCCATGCAGGCGGACTACATGCTCTAGTATCAGCTCGGCTGTGTCTTTAGCTGATGGGAGTCCGGTGAGGGCCACCAAGTGCACGGCCTTGGAGAATCAGTCGACAATGGTCATGACGGTGTTCTTTCCCTCGGAATCCAGCAGGCCCGTGATGAAGTCAACGGCAATGTGTGTCCAGGGCTGGCGGGGAACCGGGAGTGGTTAAAGTTCCCCCGGTGTTGGTTGGTTGGTGTCTTTGGCCCTGGCACACACTGGGCACGCCTGGACGAATTCCTCAACATCCTTTGTCATGGACGGCCACCAGAAGTCCCGCTGAATAAATTGGATGGTGCGGCGAGTACCCGGGTGTCCGGAAAGGAGGGAGGAATGGCCCCATTGAAGGACTTCCGTTCTGATGTTGCGGGGTATGTAGAGTCGTCCAGGCGGCGCACCTGCCGGTTCGACCTCCGCGGCCTGTGCCTGGCGAAATCACGTTTCCAAGTCCCACCGGAGAGGGGCAATGATCTTTGACGGCGGGAGGACAGGCGTCCGCCTGGGGAGCATCCTCCTCATGTTGCCGGGAGAGGGCATCGGCCTTGGTGTTTTTGGATCCCGGGCGGTACGACAGATGGAAATTGTAATGCTCGAAGAAGAGAGCCCACCGCGCCTGCCTCGGGTTGAGCTGTTTTAGGATCCGGATTGTGATCTGATTTTGATGGTCGGTCCAAATGATGAACGGCTCTCTGGCGCCCTGGAGTCAGTGACGCCATTCCTCCAGAGCCCACTTTATGGCTAACAGCTCACGGTCCCCTACCCCGAATCGCTGCTGAGTGGGGTCAAATTTTCTGGAGAAGAAGATACAAGGGTGCAGCTTCTGATCCGGACCTCGTTGGGAGAGAATGGCCCCGGCGCCCACATCCGAAGCGTCCACCTCCACAACAAACGGTTTGCTCGCGTCTGGATGGAGGAGATGGAGTCTTTTGCGAAACGCTTCAGCCAGGTCCCGGTAGGCGGCAGGGATGGCGTTGATGTTGACTTCGAGGGCCTCGGACTCCCTAGAGCATGTCCCAGCTGAAGCCCGCAGGCAAAGTTCGGTGGAGGTCGGTCCCCATTGCAGAATTCGATGTTGTGTCCAGGAGATGAGCGGGTCATGTTGTAGAAGCCACGGGTGCCCGAGGATGATAGGAGGAGATGAAATGGGGGTGAGATGGAACCGGATCTGCTCTTGATGTTGGTCGATGATTAGGGTGATTGGTTGAGTCTGGGTAGTGATGGGGCTGGAGGAAAGGGGCCGACGGTCGACAGATGTAATCCGAACAGGCTGGGATAACGCCTCAAACTCCACCACCAGTTCTTTGGCATAGGCAGAGTCAATGAAGTTGCCAGCGGCACCGGAATCGATGAACGCCGTACTTGTTTGTGGCCAAACTGGAGGCGTACTTGCACCGTGAGACGAGAAACATTGGTGGTGGTGGTGGCAGAGAGGTGGAGGGGGCCCGGCGAGTCGCTCTCCTTACTCACCGGGCCTGAGCGTTTCCCGAGTGCAGAGGACAAATAGCTCCGACCCACAGTAGGCACAGAGCCCCTCCCTGAATCGCCGTTCTCACTCTGCAGCGGTCAAGGAGGCGCGTCCTAGTTGCATGGGTTCCCCGGCTCCAGTGTCAACCATGGCGGGAGGTGGAGAACCGACAGGTCCAGTGGTGGTGGTGGAAAAGCGGCGTACTTCGGGAACTGGGGCGTAGGGCAGAAATGTGTAAGATCGTGGCGTGGTCTGTGATGGTGACGGAGTGGCAGGCAGCAGGGTCCGGGGGGCTGGCCTCGGACGAGAGAGCAGTCGTTGGTCTATTCGGAGGGCGAGTTGGATCAGCCCCTCCAAGGTGGCTGGGAGCTCTCGTCCGGCAAGCTCGTCTTCTATGCGTGAAGCCAGTCCCTCGTAGTAGGCCGTCTGGAGGGCGGGATCGCCCCAGGTGGTCTGCACGGCTAGGGTCCGGAAGTCGGCGGTGTAAAAGCTCACGGACGACCCTCCCTGCCGCAGATGATAGAGTTTGGAGTCGGTCTCCACCTCAGCAGCAGGATGTTCGAAGGTGAGCTTTAGCTGACTGATGAACTCGTTGTAGGAATGGGCTGTGTCTGAATCCCCGACAGCAACGAGACGAGAAGGGCAATGCGCAACCGGTCTGTGGAGTATCTGCTGGAATTAAACTCAAACACAAGATCCAGTGCGGTTAGGAAAACACTACACTTCCCATCTGTGCCGTCCCATTTATCCGGTAAAGCTAAGTACACATCGAAGGGGGGAGGGGGTGGCAGCGCAGCAGCCACTACGACTGGTGGCGGCCTAGCCGGCTGAGAAGCCGCCTCGCGGAGCGCCGCGTTCTCCTGTCGCAGCTCCGCGACCTCGCGGCGCAAAGCCGCGACGTCTTGGACGCTAGCACGAAGAGCCGCGACCTCACCACTCAGCTGCTCAATCAACTGGGCATGACCGTCCACCATATCGCAGAGGTGAGCGTAATCCACTGGGTTTACTGCTGGCTCAGTCATTCTGTCACAAAGCAACCAGAGGATGATCAGAAGACTAGCAGTTAGCCCGTGTAGCGTGGATGGTAAGCCCAAACGTGGAAGTAGCGCGAGCAGGCAGGATAACCACGCGATTTATTATTAGAACTCTCTCACGTAGAGAGCAAGAGTTTACACAATTAAACCCGCATTCTAACAACACACACTCAATCAGGAATACAACCCAAAATGGTGAGTACTCACGAAATGGAGGAGATAGCATCGGAGACAGCATGGGTAGACTCAATGACTCAATGTGAAGCGTCATCTTGTTTCCTTTTATGCTTCCTGAAATGTGACCGTATTACTTCCAGGTCCTAGTGCCGGTCGTGTTACGAGTGTGCATGACACATTATAGTGATTTAAATGTGTACCTTTATTCCACTTTTTTGTGTATATACATATGTCTATATATTTAACATTATATTTATATTTAATAATTATTGCTATTCAGATTTTAATGATTACTTTATGTATTATATAAAAAATAAATAAATAACTTTTTTAATATAATTTTTTCATATTTCCACAGTGGAGGCACCGTTATTTTTATTTATTTATTTATTTATTTTGGGGGGGGGGGGGGGGGGGGTTCTCCCTAATTTAGTCATTTACATAACGCACATGGAGGACAGCGCTATCTGCTCCTTCTACTTACAGTATGTGAGCTCATAGACGCCCCTGATCGGCTGTAGAGCCGTGATTAATGTGGGAGCACTAAGTACCTCTCATCCCGCCCCTCTGAGAGAGCTCGGCCAATCAGCTCTCTCTAGACCTCCGGCTGCGAGAGGTTACAGTATCACCCGGAAATCGAACTCACGATCGAGTAGCGGGACCACAAGTGAGGTAGATTTTAGGTAGTGGGTAGAACACACAGTAGGTAGACCCATAATTCATCCTTAACAGATAGGGACCCTGGAAAACTCTTTTTGGCATCATAAGCATTTCATGGCTCACATAATCGGCTGAATCTTTAGGAGCCTTTGGATCCTAAATGCAAAATATTTAGGAACGAAAATGTAACTCTTCTCATAACGCAAACTCAGACTTTAACTTACAGTAACAGTATTATATGTTAATGATGACTGAATACTGACTGAGACCAGTTGGGATGACTGTCCCCGAAAACTCTTGCTCCTTGACTCATTCTCTGTATCAGTGGTATCCGGTGTAAAGGTTGCAAGGTTTGAATGGGCAAGCAGTGAGAAAAAAGGAGATTTTCCTTTTTGGCCATTTGCAATTCACATCAGCAACTGCTTGCTGGCATGTGCATCCAAGTACATTCATAGTGAATGGAGCATGAAAGTACTGGAGCACAGCATGAGTGCATTCAATCCTGAGAACGCTTGCAAAATGTTCGCAAAAGTATGACAGTTAAACGGTCTGATGAATTGTCTAATGTTTGCTTTCATTATTGAAAGCAGCCCTGTTGTACTATCAAACATGTTCCTGCTCAGGAGACAAACGAGTCTATAACACGATTAAAGATCAATGCATTTTTTGGTGGGGGATGGTCACTGGCACAGACAAAATAATAAGCGTTAGGTGCATTGCCCACCATCTCGGTCGCTATCTGGAGCTGAATACAGAGAGTGCCCTAGTTCCCACATCGTGAGGATGCATTAGTATTCCGTCTTAGGTCCTGAATCCTAACTGCACACTGAATGCATGGGTTAAGTAAGACTTCAATTGAATGTTGACAAACTCGATTATTGAGAGCAGTATGTAGGCAGTATTTAATAAAGCGATATGAATTAAAAAACAGTCCATTTAATAGCCTAATAAACTAAACATGACAGAGTACATACAGTACCGTGCTGTATCGATGGGTCAAGTCATGCACCACAAAGAACCAAAGAGTGTGTCTACCTTAGTTAAATATGAGGGTGAAACATTGCTATGAGGTTTTGTTTCCTTTTTTTTTCTCATGACAATAGCTCTGACATCCAGCAATGTAAACTTTCAGCAAATTACCTCAGGCAGGAAGCCATCTTTATTCCTTTTTCCTCCACGGTCTTTCATTGGAACCTAATTTTAGTTTCAATGCTGCCGATCATTAGCTGGACTTCAGAATCGGGGGCCCCGGAGTCTAGTATGCAAATTTGGATCGGGCGAGCTGTTTGTAGAGAGAAATCCTTCTGTTTGCTTTCATGTGCAAACGGCAGCTTGTTAGCGAGGAGCTTTTCACGACTCGACGAGCCAAGCCAGGCGGGCTGGCGGGAAACAGAAGAGGTGTCTGCTGGGCCATGTGTGGAAGCACAGAGCTTGCAGAAAATCCCAGAGCATCTTTTAATGTGAGGAATAAAGCATGTCTTTGTTGCCCCCTATTTGCGAAGATGCCTCGTAAATTAATTTCCTCCCACTGAGTCCTATGTGTCTTATTAAAGACAGACTGGTGTCAGTGTCTTTGTTATTTTTGTTCCACTGTCCCTTAAGGTAGTCGTGAGAAAATGATATTTGTGGAGGAAAAAACAGGTCATGCTTAATTAGGTTATACCTCTTTATCCTGTATTCAGGGTCGCGGGGGGCCTGGAGCCTATCCAGGGGTACATCCTGGACAGGGTGCCAATCCATCACAGGGCACACACATACACATACACACAGTCATACACTCATTCACACACTACGGGAAATTTAGGAACATCAATTAGCCTCATCTGCATGTCTTTGGACTGTGGGAGGAAACCGGAGTACGCGGAGGAAACCCACCAAGCACGGGAAGAACATGCAAGCTCCATGCACACAGAGACGGGAATCAAACCCGGAACCTGACGGTGCAAGGCGGCAATGATAACCATTACACCACTGTGCCGCCCCTCTTCCAATATTATGCATTTATTTTCATATGCCTATACAAATTTCACTTTTGTTCCACTTAAGGTTATGGTGAGTTTTAGATTTTCCCAAACTTCCCCAGAAGCATTGTCTTTAAAGAGATACAGAAGTGACAGGGTAGATCATGGACCGTGAATTCTAATTAGCTTCCAGAGCTCTAAACACAAGCTGAGTCCAAATGTCATTATTAAGCGATGACCTTAAAATGAGACAGAGTTTTGCAAGGGTTTATGGGTACTGGGGAATATGGCGCTTTAAATTGCATTGTGGTTAATTAGCTGGATCTCCAGGCTTTAATAAATCCAACTTTTTACACCATTTTCTTCTTTGTACAGTACAGCAACGTTATTAACCTGCCTTGCTGCAGGAAAAACTGAGTCAGTTTCATTAACTTAGTCTATTACTAGATGTTGAATTATGTTTTTCGGATGTTTGAAACTGTTAAAGAATCGCAGAAGAAAGTCTAAGAAGAAGCTCGGAGGTTTATTTACAGCATCGGGTTTCTGGATAATTACAAAAGCCCCCAGCAGCGAGTCACAATATGAGGCTTCGCTCTGCTCCCTGGTTCTCTGCATGTAAAGGCCTCGTTTCCTGCAGGATCTGCATGACTCCTCCACTACGTCACTTAAAAGGTCCAGACACAGTGCCAACTGGGATATTATATGTTTAGAAAAAAAAAGTATGATTTTTGCTGCTAATTTTCTGGCCTTTACAGACAATCCACATGAGGCCATATCAAAACCCACTGCACAGAAATGAGTCCGAGAATCAAGAGAATTGAATCAGGATAGGAATTAGTAATAGCACAAAGGCTTGCTATGTATGAATGAGTTCAAAAGGTGCACGGTCACAGAAGGTAATGCTAAATGCTATACATTTTAGCGGTGCACACACAAACACACATACACTGTATCCACCAAATAGCTATATCATTAAAACAATTGACATTTAAATGATACAGTAGGATTTGGGTTTGCCACTAAGGCATGGCTCCACAGGGCCTCTGGAGATGTGCTGGGATGTCTGCCACAGGGTTACAGGGTGGGACGGATCTGTTCAGGGTATCCAATAGATGCTCGAAGCAATTGAGATCTGGGGATTTTGGAGGCTGGGTCAGTGGCGGGCTATGGTGCACTGGGAATTCTGGTGCCTTTCTAGAATTCCCAGGCCATTCCAAGTCAGCTTTGGGTGGCTCTGATCTGTCTCCAGCTGTGCTGGTGTGAAATGAATAATCAATATTATTTAATTAACCTGGCAGTTGTGTTAATATTGAAGATGCATTAGGCATTGTATGATTGATTATGATCTTTACGCCGATCAGATCAAAACAATCATACAATCCCTAATGCCTTTTCAATATTGCTAGTCTACAGTCGTGTATGTCAGATTATTTATAGCAAGGCAGGTTCTTTTATAGCAGTCATAAGAAAACTACACAGAAGGATATGAAGAATTATGGGTGGAATTGATTTAGTTCCAACCCGGAGTGTAGATTCATGCAGTCTACAAATTCATCAGTTCCAGTCATGGCAGGCGATTACTCAAAGTGAGAATACAAATACTTGAGATGTGATATTAATTTGAGCAGACATATTTCAGACACATCAGCAGCAGTGACTGCAGAAGGTGCGAGTTCAAGGTGCAATGAATGTCAAGCTATCCTCAGACTGTATACGGTACATTAAAGGACAGGCAAGAGTCAACTAAGTAGTTGACTAGCAACGTGGAAATGAAATCTTTCACGCGAGGACAATATAATCATAATATGATTAACCATGTACCAGCATGTATAGGCATTAGTGAAGACAAAGAGAAATCATTTAGACAAAAGACATTATAGCCTATCAGTGCAGCTTCCACATCAATGTAAGGACTATTATCAGATATCCATATTATGACAGGGGTCAGTCCAGGTGTTCATTCTCTGATCATACCACAGATCTTACATCCTCCACCACACACACACACGTGCACACGCACACACAGATCATAAAATTATATACTAGGTAAATGCAAACAATTACATGACAAACATCAACTGCATGCCGAAATCTCACAGATGATAGAATTGTTCATACTAGTTCGGTGGTTGTATTTGATCTAAGTGTATGTTTGTGTATGTGTATGGAGATGTCTGTGGTATGATGGGATAATTGCATCCTGCGCTGTGTGTCATCTTTTGATGTGATGCGTTGCCGTGTTATTTGAATTTACAGGAGCTAATGAAGCTTTTCTGAAAGCACAGACCCCAGTGAAAAGCAGCGGATGACGACTCAGATAAGAGTGTAGTGTGTGTGTGTGTGTGTGTGTGTGTGTGTGTGTGTGTGTGTGTGTGTGCGTGTGTGTGCGTGTGTGTGCGTGTGTGTGCGTGTGTGTGCGTGTGTGTGCGTGTGTGTGTGTGTGTGTGTGTGTGTGTGTGTGTGTGTTTTGTGTGTGTTTTTTCCCCAATCAGCCAACACATGATGCGATGAGAGATCTCTCTATCCCTTTTTGAGAGACCATGCGAACTGATATGCATTTTGGCACTGAGAAAGTGTGATTTTTTTTTCCAACTTCTTCCACTTTCAGAATACATTAGCACTGACTCAGTCATTGAAAAGATCTGTAACAGCACCAACGTGCAAATATGTTCATCAATGCAGTGGATATGTGTTTTATCCTGTGTTTTAACAGTCTGGTGCAGGACTGATATCAATATGACCTAAAATCACTCATAAGGTTTTTATTATTATTATTATTATTATTATTGGTTGTTCCTGATCAGATATTAAAATGCACCCTAAAATGGCTTGACAACATTAATAAATGCACAAATAAAGAAAAAGCGAATAGGTGTTAAGTTAGTACAAAGTGTTACATCCATGAACGTACTGTATTTTGGCTTCATGTATGCTTTCTCTCTCTCTCTCTCTCTCTCTCTCTCTCTCTCTGTGTCCTTCACACTTTGTCCTACCCATTTCAGTTATCCCAGAGGAGAACCAGTTTCAACAAAGGGATCTTTAGCTTGGGAATGACATCAATAATATAAACCCATGGGCGGCAGTTTTAAGCCCATCACATCTGCTCCAGTTAGCAGTAGACACCCTTTTTAATATCCTAGCTTTATGCCACTTCCGCGCCATAATGTATATTATACTTGGCTTTGTAGACAATCTGTGTGAAATAATTATTGCAGTACAGTATATGTGGTGGTCCGAGTGAAACCTTTCCATAATGAAATCTTAAATATTTAATATTGTATACAATACATTTTGCATATTTAATTTTGTTACAACATTTAAATAACAATCAACTATTTACTTAATGTAACAGTACCTGTACCAGTACAGTATCATCACAAGGTTTAAGACATATTTAGGCAGAGTGAGCATATTTTTATTTTATTTGTTGGTTGGTTATACAAACTCTTTAACCAGGTGCATAATGTGATGTGATACTGTAAGTGCATAGGAGAAAGTTGCAGTAGTCCAGTCTCGAAATGACAAGGAACTTAACAAACACCCGATGGGCCCCAGTTGGGCAGTGGTGGCTTGGTGGTTAAGCTTTTTGGTTACTGGTTAGAAGGTCAGGGGTTCAAGCCCCAGCACTTCCAGGTCATATTAATTGTTGCATATTAATTGGTGGGTCCCCTAACACTTGATCCTAAACCCTCTCTGCTCCAGATAACAAGCTGCAACATTCATAGGAAATGGTTTCACTTTGTCTTCCTGTACTTGTGACAAAGGTTTCTGCTAAATTTGTGGGTATGTATAAAGGACAAATCCCACTGATGTTGTAAATTAAATTTGTCCATGGAAACTACTAACCCAAGGTAGTAATAATATCCATCCATACTGTATAGGAACCTCTGTAGACCTACCAGAGGCCAATGGTGACTATTGTATTTATTCCCATTCTGTATGAAAGTAATAGGACCTCTGGCCAACATTCACACACTTATTCACACACTCCAGGCAATTTGGGAACACCAATTAGCCTGATCTGCAAGTTTTTGGAAGGAAACCAAAGAACCCAGAGGAAACCCACCAAGCACAGGGAGAACATGCAAACTCCATGATAGCCATATCCAAATTGTACCACTCGAAAATCTGTATCTATATTTTTAATGATCTAGATATGTCCTTTAATAATGTGTACTGTACCTTTATAACTTTATCTAACCTCTTCACCTACCTGCCAGAGTGCTTGGCCAATCGTTACTCATTCTTGTTGATACAGTATGTCAATTACAAATATTATACAGTTTTCTTGTATGATATACAGTAAGCGTCCGTTCCTGTTACAGGATACATCCGTGATTCATGTATTGTAACTTCTTGGAATCTTTTTTTTTTTTTCCTGTAGATAAATAAAAAAAAAATAACAGTATATGCACGTTTTTCTTTATTCCACCCATAAAAACCATAAGGAAACTTTCACACTCATGAGTATGCCAACCACTGTTAAATCATATTAAAAACTTTAACTCAACAGTCTTTCCCACACACATTAAACATGGAAATAACAGTAATCCAAAGATTTCCTCGACATTACCTCATCATGGCGATTACCATATTACTGTATGAGAGCAGTTGCAGGAAGCAACGAGAGGAAAGAACTTTCAAACTTGCACACGTCCCTGTACCTGTATGTCAGGAGACCTCACATGCATAACCAACCAAATTAAAGCTCTAAGGAACACTGATAACATGGTTAAAGGGTGTGCGTAACAATTCCATTTTTTTCCAAATTGGCATGCCAAGCAGATTAATTAGAGGATCTTCTGACAGCCTACATCCTCTTATTAGGAACCAGAAAGACACAGCCTGTCTAAAGCGCCTTGGTTCAGGAAACAGTGGGTCTTACCATTTAATCCACTTCAGTGCAGTTTAATTCAAGTTTAACAGTAAACATTGTCACAGAAATCTGGGCCTATACCCCTAATGAGAGAGGCAAGAAGTGACAATTCCAAGAAATAAGCCCTCCCTAAAACGAGGTGATGAAGAAAACAAAGGAAACAGACTCATAAGATAGCTTTATATTGTATCTTTGTCCTACAATCCATTGTCACTTAGTCTTCGGGTGACAATGGATTATAGGACTAAGATACAATATAAAGCTTATGGTAAATTACAGTATCAGAGCTATCATGTATTGACGTGATATGCTCAGGTTTTTAGACTTGGGGTGGTGGTGGGGAGGTGTTACTCAATGGATATCTGATTTGTTTTTGGTGTAAAATGCACAGCCAGAATATCAGGATACACTATTGGATTGATAGCATTTAGCTTTTAGCTCGAGTTCTTTGACCAAATGCTGAAGAAACACTACAGAGTTTGAAAGTTGAAAGGTTAATATGTGTGACATACGATTTAGTGATTCTGCAAGAATGACAGACATATTTTAGGATTACATACATTATAATTATTATATTAGGATTATATTTATAGATGTCTTTATAGACATGTCATAGATGAGGTCAAGTGGCAATTATTGTTGGAAACCCTATTTCAAGTTTTGTTTCCAATCTAAAAGAAGATGGCATAAAACAACTTGGGGTAAGACATATCATTCATTCATTTACTTTATCTTCAATACCGCTTATCCTGTACAGATTCAGGGCATGAGTTCGGGTACACACTGGACAGGGTGACAATCCATTCCGGGACAATACAATCCGGGACACACGACTACGGAACAGTGCATGTCTTTGGAAGGAAACCGGGGAACATGCAAACTCCATGCACACAGAACCGAGATGGGAATTGATGAGGATTGAATGGGGAACGCTGTCCTTAGGCATTTGAGACTTTTTTGTATAAAGATCTTAGTATAAGTCACGTCAAGTCAAATAAGCAGAAAAAAAAAACATGCTGTTGCAACACTTAATGGGCGCAGTGGAAAGAAGCACGACTACATAAAGTAGAAAGATTTCAGTAACAAATGATGTAACAAATCCGTCCCGATTAAATAAACTACATTTTATATGTACTGTATATGGCACTTTACTGTAGATGGCACATTCATAAGCAAGCTAGAAATTACAGTGCTGAGCGGGGAAAAAAAAACATGTGACAACATAAGAAAGAAACCTTATGGTGAGAAGAAACAGATGTAAAATTAGAACACATCCTCTTCTGCGACACTGGATCATGCAACTATAATTTCTTTTCAAACTGTAAAAGGTGAAAGAGTATTATATGCTTTTTGATGGGTGGTGTCCTGTATGTGTAGGTTGTAAATAATTGTGGATGAGCACAGGAGAGGTTTTTTGATTACAGGTATAACAGCAGCAGTTCTTTGATGCAACATTGTCAAGACTGAGATCCACAGTACTGAGATGTGATTTTCCACTGAGGCAAGATGCTATTATTAACATTCATTAAGTTGTCAGAAATAACCAGAATAAACACATTCAACGAATCCAGGAGCTGTTTTCGTCATTTTTAGAGCGTGAGCTTGCCTGCAACACTAACGGCACATCAGAAGCCCGCTTCCATCTGACCCTGCGCCACCCCTGCTGAAGCTACATATGTTTCATGAGTTGTCTTTTATGCAAAACAGGATGAGATGTGTAGCTCTGCTTCAGCTGGAGCTGGAGCTAATTTTGAGGCTGGAAACTGCAACATGCGAAAAATAAATGGCACGACTATACAAGTATGTGCAGTTTATATAACTTTTATATGAGAAATTTACAACTAAGATATAAACCGCACATAAAAACTGCACGTATAATTCACCAAAAACTAACTGTAGGAATTCATAAAGATGAGTGGCTGATTCAGTATTGTTGCAAAAATCTTTTCAGTACACCACTCATATAACACAGGTTTTCTGTCAGTGCTCATGCCCTTGACTTGGGAGCCAGACAATAAGGTAAAGATCTTTGTACAACAAATACTGCAGCTTTGCAGCATGCTCAACATTTTCTGCTCAGCTCACTGAAATGATCTGGGAAACAGCAGGGCTCAGGTGTGCCGTGGTACTTATTGCTCATCTAGCTCATCCGAAGCACCACCATCCCAGTGCAGATGCACGCTACATCACACTTTAACCTACTCTACACCACCTTGGTCAGACGGCATATTGGTTCTGGAAATGGTTCTGTTATGTCATTAGGAACCGCTGAAAGAAAATGTGCACATATTCAACCACATGTGCAATCAAATGAATGCTGACAAATTGACAACAGAATGAATGTACAGTATAAGGACAACAATACGTCTGTAATTATGCGTCTCTCTCTCTCTCTCTCTCTCTCTCTCTCTCTCTCTCTCTTTGCATGGATACCTGGAGCTCCAGTGGGACTTTTCAAAGCTAGTGCTCCTAATGGGCAAAGGCCTGCACATCAAGTTGGTGTGATTAAGCTGAAATCAGTAGAGACCAGATGTCAACCTGCCACCTGTCTCACTACAGGAGATATTTAACCTACTGAGCTAACAGAAATTATTGTCTATGGCTAGACAGTTATTATTACTGATTCGTCTACATCATCGGCCGTACCTGATTGAACATAATACAGAAGATGCCAAATTGCATCAAAGGATGTTAGACAGGCTTTGATTAGTCTTTTTCTCACTTTCTCATATAAACTTTTTTTGTGTGTGCTTTACAATTGTACAACATAATCTATAAATGTTAGGAAATTAAGATGCATTATGAGAGCAAACTGTGTATTTGCAAGGCCATTACTTACACCTCACCAGCCTGATACTTGATCATAGGAAACACTGACATCTAGTGTACAAACTAACAAACTTACTTCACACTGTTTTGGGGGATCTTATTTGTAAAATTGAATTCCCCAAGAGATTTCTTAGGTACAAAAGTCTTTTTACTTTTAATTATGTTTGTATTCCACATAATGTACAAAATGAAAATGAAAGTCATTAGACCAATAATAATGAAATTTCCCATGTGTCTTAATGTGTCTGTTTTTTTTATAGAACAACACAGACAGACAGACAGACAGACAGATAGATAGATAGATAGATAGATAGATAGATTGTGCACAGTGGCCTGTATTTAACTGGCATCTTGAGTGGATTCCTACCTCACATCTAAAGTTTACCCCCACTCAAACTACTATAAAGCAGAATTTAGTAGTATCATCATAATAATAACAAATAGTAGGGGATATTGGTTATCACGGTGGCCTAGCACCTGCAGGGTCGAGGGGTCAATTCCTCAGGTTTGTATGTGTGAAGTTTGCGTGCTTTCCCAGTGCTTGGTGGGTTTCCTCCGGGTACTCCAGTTTCCTCCCACAGACCAAAGACATGCAGATTAGGCTAATTTGGTGTTCCTAAATTGTCCATAGTGTGTGTGTGTGTGTGTGTGTGTGTGTGTGTGTGTGTGTGTGTGTGTGTGTGTGTGTTGTGTGTGTGTGCGCGTAGTGTTTGCTTGTGCCGTGCGATGGATTGCCACTCGGTCAAGTCAAGTCAATTTTATTTATATAGCGCTTTTAACAATTGACATTGTCGCAAAGCAGCTTTACACTGTAGGTTTGTATGCAATGTGTATGAATCAAAATGATAAGATTGTCCCTGATGAGCAAGCCGAGGGCGACGGTGGCAAGGAAAAACTCCCTGAGATGGTAATAGGAAGAAACCTTGAGAGGAACCGGACTCAACAGGGAACCCATCCTCATCTGGGTGATAACGGATAGCAGGGATTGCTCAGCATAATAATGTGTACTGGAAGTTCAGTGTAACAGGAGATGTGTTAAAATTAAAATTAAAAGGAGTCCAGTTTGTTCCTGAAGGCTCAGGTAGACTGTAGGAGATTCCAATCCTGAGCTATCGAACAACTGAAGTCACGGGTCCCCAGAGCATCAATCGATGATAGGACAGTCTTCATGGAAACCATGCTCGGTCCAGGGTGTACTCTCCCTTATGGCTGAAGTTTTCTGGGAAGTTTTTTTTCAGGCTCCAGGATAAGCAGTATATAAGATAAGTGAATGAATATACAATAAGACAGAGGGCTAGTGACAACAAAGATACTTTTTTTTTTTTTTTAACTGGAATTCATTTTAAGTCGTGTATGTCTCCCCCTGTCGTTTTTATAATGTATTGCAGGAATAGTTTTGCTCTACGTAGCTGCAGGGACCAGACACCGTGCGCATTTTAGCTTAAAGGATACAAACTGTCCATTTTGTTTAGAATAACGCCCATATTGTTTTGCTAAAACCAAATTGCTAAACCTCAAATTTAGTGAGGAAACCTCGTTTAAATAAGCGAGTCATGACTTTTATTTTGACAAACAACCAGCGCCATGTGGCTGTGTGTTTCTGGCTTCAGCTCCTCCTGACTCATTACTGTAAACACATTGACAGTAGTGTGATCAGGACATGGACAGGATGGCCTCCTCGTCCTGTGAGAAACCTGCAGGCATTAAAAAGAAAAACGAAAAGAAAATCGCATCTAAGGAGGAGTATAGACTGCTGTCTAATATAATGGGAATGATGAATAACTTGAGAAAGCAGGTAGGATGAAATGTCCAGAGTTGGAGTTTTATTCTGTAATTCAGATTGTAGTCTGATTTGATCCAGTGACTTGGTGCATTGCTGTAGTAAAGGTGCAAAAACAGGGTTTAATAAATCAGAGCTGAAACAGAACTGTTATCTATCTATCTATCTATGTGCAGATAGCTATACATTTCCTTCTGGCATTAAATAATAATTTAATCTACTATCAGGAATAAACTTCTGTACTTTCTAATTATGGTCTCTATCGATCTTTAAAGCGCGTTCAAAGTCAAACCATGACTTTTGGTTGTGCAGAATGACTACAATAGAGTAAAAACCTCTCTTTATGTCTCTACTGCATATAATCCTCTGAGTTTCATGTCTGAAACGCTGGCCTCCCAAGAATTCCCAAACACGTGGAAATGGCTTGGAGCGAGGTCAGGACTGTATGGGGGACGTGGCAATAACTCCCAGCCGAGTTCCTGTAATGTGTGTAAAGTGGTGTTGGTGAACGACTGTGTGTACAGTTCCTACAGAAATAGGCATCTCTTCTACAAGTCACCCGTTGATTTTTAAGGATCAGGCGTTCCACTAGCTGAATGTTCATGGGAACGACTGCAGCGATATTGATAAGACAGTAGGATTATATTGTAAAAAGTAATACAGAATATATAAATATAACAATATATAAGAGAAAATGTACAGTATGTTGCAAGTCATATTACAGTAGTATGGCAAAAGAGACATCCATACAGCTTTAAAGATGAGCCAGTTTAACTGAAACATCAAGCTGTCATCTTTGCTGTTCAGGGAATCTTGTGCGATGTCATACTGGTGGTACAGGGGAAACACATCCTCGCACACAGAGTGGTCCTGGCGGCCGCGAGTCACTTCTTCAACCTGATGTTTACCAGTAAGTCCTTGTGTATTTTGTACTGTAATGCCAATGCATTTATTATTAATGATGGAAATTCTCGCTGTGATGTGCATAAATCCAGCAGGACAGTTTAACTGGTTTGGGTCATAAGCCAGAAACGAAATACATGAAATACGAGCGGTAATGTTTCAGTCTCTGCCACAGCCAACATGATGGAGTCGACAAACCATGAAGTGGAGCTCAGAGGTGCAGAGCCTGAGATCATCGAGCTGCTGGTGGAATTCGTCTACACCGCCCGGTAACAATAATATATTTACAAATCACACATATGGTGTAGTAGATGACTGTTTTATATAATCACTTTTTCTTTCTATTTGAGTGTGCCAGTTTGCTGAAAATGCAGAATGCATTATTATGTACAATTGCGATATGTGGTAGAAGTTTCTCAACCTTTTTTTAATTTCTATTGAGAAATAGACACTTTGGATTTAATAAAGGTATTCTTTTTTCTTTTTCTTTTTTTTTAAGCATCTCTGTCAACAGCAACAATGTCCAGTCTCTACTGAATGCTGCTAACCAGTACCAGGTAGAACCAGTCAAGAAAATGTGTGTGGATTTTCTGAAAGAGCAAGTGGACGCGACTAACTGCCTCGGTAAGAGGAAGTAAGCAGATACTAGTGTTGAACAAAAGTAAGCCATTTGGTTCTAGGGAAAATATGTAAAATTATTGCGATCCAAAATGTAATTTTTACTGTTGGATACTGTATTGTACCTCTATAATGATCAAGTATAAACATTACAAAATGTATGTAAGGAATAAAAAATGTTTGGTATTTTTCTTTTTTTTTTTTATATATACCTTTTTTTTTTTATCACACGAGAGGGAGTGCTGATATGCAGCACAACAGCAAAATATGACCTGCGTTATTGCTTTTATACAACAGTTCCAAAAACACCATATATTATCAGCAGATTATTAACTGATTTGTTTGTTTATTTACCCAATTATTTTGCTCCGCCAACACAACCACAACTGGCAGAGCTGGTGACTGAGAGTTAGTGTCATTAAAATTGGTGAAAGTAGAATAAACCATTGAGGTGGTGTAATTATTCTGCTTTAGAATATCAGCTCTATTAACTTCTGAATTCCAGAGTTACAGTAAATCCTAAATTTGTGTTAAATTAAAAGTTGGTTTAGTGGTTTAGTGTCGCCTTGCACCTCCAGGTCCCGGGTTTGATTCCTCCATCAGAAACTCCTGTGTGCATGGAGTTTGCATGTTGGTGGGTTTCCTGAATGTTGACTGGAGGTCGTACCAAGGTCGTACAAATGGGAATAAATACAATGGTCACTATTGGCTAGAAATGCTCATCACCTCCACAGTCCCCACAGAGTTTCCTGGATGGATGGATGGATGGATGGATGGATGGATGGAGTGCGCTATGTAGGGTGTACAATCCCTTGTCAAATTCACCAAATAGAGCAGGAAAAGCAAAGAAGCATTTTAAATGTCTTCAAATTAACCCTACAGGTATAAGTGCATTGGCTGAGTGCCTTCACTGTCCTGAGCTGAAGGCTGCCGCGGACGAGTTCATCCATCAGCACTTTACAGATGTGTACAAACTGGATGAGTTCCTGCAGCTGGACGTGAAGCAGGTCACACATCTGCTGCACCAGGACACGCTGACCGTCAAAGCCGAAGACCAGGTGATATAGGTTTTCCGCTATCCGCGACCCCTTGAGGGGGCAGATCCTTTATTACAGCTAGATGTAGATGTCTGTAGAATTGATATGTCTGTTCTCCTGCAGATCTATGATGCCGCAGTGCGGTGGTTGAAGTATGACGTGTTGAATCGGCAGAAGTACATCGTGGACATACTGAGCAAAGTTCGCTTCCCGCTCGTGTCCAAAAACTTCCTGAGCAAGACCGTGCAGGCCGAGCCTCTCATCCAGGACAATCCGGAGTGCCTCAAAATGGTTATCTGTGAGCCGCTTTAACTGCACGGATCATTCAAACATTAAAAATTTTTTGTTAAATTAAAAGAATTAATTCATTTTTAATAGCAGCTGTTCTATTAGGGGAAATACTTTAAGTGTGTTAGAGGTGATTACCGATTCTTGCTTAAGGTTTTTAACAGCATGATCAGCACAGCACATCCAAAAGTGGCTTTCCTGTTTTTGTGTGTGCACCTGCACGTGTGTGTGTGTGTGTGTGTGTGTGTGTGTGTGTGTGTGTGTGTGTGTGTGTGTGTGTGTGTGTCAGGTGGAATGCGTTACCATCTCCTGTCTCCTGAGGACAGAGAGGAACTGGGTGAGAGCAGTCGTCCACGGCGCAAGAAACATGATTTCCGCGTCGCTCTGTTCGGTGGCTCACAGCCACAGTCCTGCCGCTACTTTAACCCTAAGGTGCAAATCTGTTACTAATGTGTACAGTATAGACATAAAGAAAAGTGCTATACCTATCCCTAGTGCTACTGTATAGCTTACACAGGTAAAGAAGAAATTAATTGCAGAAGAAACGCAATTAAGATTAACTGGGTAAAAAAAAAGGCAGTTCATAGAAGGGAAAGAGAAAGAGGATGTCGAAAGACACCTTTGCTTATGATAGCGGTTACTTTCACTTCACTCTTTTTTTATCTGGTGGATTGATTGAATGCACTAGGCTGAGACTTGTGAGCTAATCGAAACCAAGTGGATGGGCCTGCGGGCTCGTAAAACAAATTAAAGAGCTGTTCCCTTTGAATTCATTAGACTTGCTGTTTCTTGCTGCTTGGCAAACATCTGTGCAACATCTGTTTGTTCTTTATGGCCGTTTCAGGACTACAGCTGGACCGATATCCGCTGCCCCTTCGAGAAACGGCGCGATGCAGCAGCCGTTTTCTGGGACAACGTCGTGTACATCCTCGGAGGATCACAGCTTTTCCCGATTAAAAGAATGGACTGTTATAATGTGGTGAAGGACAGCTGGTATTCCAAACTGGGGCCTCCGAACCCCAGAGACAGTCTGGCAGCCTGCGCATCCAAGGGCAAGATCTACACTTCGGGTGGCTCGGAAGTGGGTGAGTTCATAGAGGAAGTGAAAAACAAGACTGATGCTGATAAACTGTACTAAGGGTGTTCAAGTCAAACCGGGATTTGTGATGAAATGTATCATGAATGAAGGCACAAAACACTTACAGAAGATTGCACAGAGGTTCTTAGCTGTAGTAAAAGATTTGAATGGTACAGTACAAAAGTTTTTGAAGAAGACCGTACATCCTTAAATGATGATCCCGGGCAAGGTGGCTCGGGGCCCACTGCAGTCGTTCCTATGAACACTCTTTGATAGGAATGCCTGATCCTTGAAAATCAACACATAATCTGTCGCTGACTTGCAGAAGAGACACATCTGTCTGTGGGTACAGTATACACAATTATTCACCAACACCACTTGCACGTTATAGGAACTCGTCTGGGAATTAATGCCACATTCCCCATATATCCCTCTGAGCTCACTTTCCACATGTTTGGGCCATTAAAGGAGTTCCTGGGAAGCCAGTGTTTCAGACATAAAGCAGTCATACGGATCATAGCTTCATTGAACTGAGAAAACTTTCTACCTTGCGCTAGTGAAATAATGGGATAAATGCTTTAGTGGTGCAGAGGATTATATAGAGACACTAGAGAGACACATTTTCTGAAGAAACTGCTTGCCATGTCATAGATATATCTGATGTCATAGGTGATGTTGGTCTCAATGTTAAGTCTATGGGACTTTTGAGGCAGTTAATTGCCCCCGTACACCCCTTAGAAAAGTCATAGCACCTCATTCCCAAACAAGCCGCATGATTTGACACCTCATTCATGGGTCTACAACAAACGGTGCGGGACTAGTTACGTGCCAAAATTTTGTACGGAAGAAGAAGAAAAAAAAAGAAAAAAGGGAATAATAAGCCTGTGAGATTATAATAGTAGTGCTTCGCTTTCGCAAGCACCACTAATAAATGGAGTATTTACTCTCAGAACTGTTCGGTTATTCTGTGCAATCAAAAGTCCAAGTTTGACTTGAACACTATATATGTAATTGAACATTATTGTAGGATAAATAAAAATAATAGGCATAATCTGATCTTATTATTTTATACTTTATAGTGGTGTACTATATACAATAAGGTTTTTTACAATACATGGGAAACAAGGGTATTATTTTGTTCAATAATATTAATAGTTTCTGCTTATTTGAAGAAATAGACACTTTTATCTGTGTTCTTTTATTACTAGTATTTCTGACTTTGACACTAAACTCATCATTTTACTTGATGTCTATAATCTGTTTTCTCTTTGCTTTGCTCACGTTCTCATAGCTGAAGATACTCAGATAACACATAGCATATTATTAATTTATTAAATTAAACACTAACACTGGTAAAGATTGTAAAGCCTGTCTAACGTGTGGTGTGCATGTCATAGGGAGCTCTGCATTGAACCTATTTGAGTGCTATGACACTCGGACGGAGACGTGGCAGAACAAACCCAGCATGCTCCAGCCCCGCTGCAGCCACGGCTCAGTGGAGGCTAACGGTCTGATCTACGTATGCGGAGGCAGCCTGGGGAATAACGTATCTGGCAGAGTCCTCAACAATTGTGAAGTGTATGACCCCAACACAGAGGAGTAAGGTCACCTCTCTCACACACTGACCTCATAGTGCTGATTCAAGGCCCTGAGGACTTCATACACGAGTGTGTTTTATTTCATTTGACATTTTAGAATGGTTCAGTTCTTTTTGCAAGAAATCATTGCATTGCATTGGTTGGCTTATTGTAATTATATGCTATGGGTTTTTATTTTCATTAAATATGCTCTCTGTACTTCAATTACCAATTCAGCTCACCTTGTACATAATCCCAATTTGTTGTGATATAAATTTGTCTACAAATCTTTAAACCAGTCATGTCCAATCAAGAATGCCAGTTATTACAGAATGTCTTAGAAGCCTGAAATTTTTTCCACCATAACTGTTAATAGGAGGTATGTTCAAGTCAAACCTGGACCTATTTATGAATGAAGGCATAAAACGGATTGACATTTACAGAATACATCAAGCACAGTACAGCGATGAGACAGTAAAACATTTGTCTGGTGCAAATGTTTTAAAGAAACCTGTATGCTCTGTAATGCTTTAATGCAATCGATTAATTTATTGCCACATCCCCTTGTACAGTCCTGATCTCGCTCCAAGCCATTTCCACATGTTTGGGCCATTAAAGGAGTTCCTAGGTGGCCAGTGTTTCAGACTGACTCCGGCAAATGTGGCTCCAGCAAACTAAAAAAACATTCCTTCTCCTTGATGGTATCCAAGCACTAGTGAAACGCTGAGATAAGTGCATTAGAGTAGCAGGGGATTATAGCGAGAAACAAATATGTTCTGTTATTCTGCGCAATCAAAAATCCTGGTTTGTTTTGAACGCCCCTCGTGTAAATCTTGCAGCTTAAATTTTATAGAAGATGAATCATTAACATGAGTTTATAGACCCAGCTCTGTTGAATGCTTGAATCTAAAACAAACTCTTGAAGTGCACTAATGTTAACGATAACTGATGATTAACCTGTGTTCTCTCCTCTGAGATGGAGGGTGCTATGCGGTATGAGGGAGGCCAGAAAGAACCACGGCCTGGTGGTGGTCAACTCAAGGATCTACGCTGTGGGTGGACAGAATGGTCTCGGTATGTTATGTTTCCTCTACACAAACACTACTGCCTAGTACACCACTCTCTCAGAAGAAAGAAAGAATCCATTATTTGTCACGTGTAACTTATAGCAGTGAAAAAAATATATATACTGTACTAGTATACTAGTATATATATTTTCCAGCACGGCTTGAATTCTCTTGGCCATGGAGTTCACCAGAGCTTCACAGGTTGCCACTGGAATACTGTTCCACTCCTCCATCACAACGTCACGGAGGTGGTGGAAATTCGACACCTTGTGCACCTCCACGTTCCTTTTCAGGATGCCCCAGAGGTGTTCTATGGGGTTTAGGTCTGGAGACATGCTTGGCCAGTCCATTACCTTTACCCTCAGCCTCTTTAGCAAGCCAGTGGTCATCTTGGAGGTGTGTTTGGGGTCATTATCATGCTGGAACACTGCTCTGCCGCCCAGTTTCTGGAAGGAGGGGATCATGCTCTGCTTCAGTATGTCACAGTACATATTAGAATTAATGTTTCCCCCAATGAACTGTAGCTCCCCAATGCCAGCAGCACTCATGCAGCCCCAGATCATGACACTCCCACCACCATGTTTGACGGTAGGCAAGACACACTTGTCTTTGTACTCCTCACCTGGTTGCCGCCACACATGCTTGACACCATCTGAACCAAATAGGTTTATCTTGGTCTCATTAGACCACAGGACATGGTTCCAGTAATCCTGGTCCGTGATTTGCATGTCAGCAGCAAATTGTTTGTCGAGCTTTCTTGTGCATCATCTTTAGAAGAGGCTTCCTTCTAGGACGACAACCATGCAGAGCAATTTGATGCAGTGTGCGGCGTACGGTCTGAGCACTGACAGGCTGACCTCCCATCCCTTCAGTCTCTGTAGCCATGCTGGACGCACTCATCCGTCGGTTTTCCAAAGCCAATCTTTGGATCTGACGCCGAGAACGTGCACTCGGCTTCTTTGGCCGACCATGGCGAGGCCTGTTCTGAGAAGAACCTGTCCTCTAAAAGCGCTGGATGGTCTTGGCCACTGTGCTGCAGCACAGTTGCAGAGTGTTGGCTCTCTTCTTATAGCCTAGGCCATCTTTATGTAAAGGAACAATAAATTTTTTCAGGTCTTCTGAGAGTTGTTTGCCATGAGGTGCCATGTTGAACTTTCAGTGGCCAGGTTGAGAGAGTGGAAAAGCTTTTAGACCAAATTTAACTCACCTGCTATCTGGTGACACCTGAGACAGTGTAACACTAATGAGTCACATGACAAAGGGGAAGGAAAATGACTAATTGTGCTCAATTTGTACATTTTCACTTAGGGATGCACTTAATTTTTTTTTGCCAGGGGTTCAGCTATTATTGGCTGTATTTTTGTTATTTTGAGGGGACAATAAATTTACACTGCTATGCAAACTTTACACTGACTACTTTTCATTGTGTGAAAGAGTCATTTATGCAGTGTTGTCCTATGAAAAGATATAACTAACTATTTGCAGGGATGTGAGGGGTGTACTCACTTGTGTGACATACTATATATATACATCTTCCACATCTGTATAATGTATAACCCAGTTAGGTAACTGGAGTCAGAGCACAGGGTCAGCCAGGATACAGCGTCCCTGGATCAGATAGGTTTAAGGGCCTTGCTCAAGGGCTCAACAGTGGCAGCTTGGCAGTGCAGGGGCTTGATCCCACAACCTTCTGATCAGAAATCTTAAAACCTTAATCATTTGAGCCACCACTGCCCATTCTCTCAGTGATATATCCCTGTTTTATTTATTATTATTATTATTATTATTATTATTATTATTATTGACTACTAATACAAAAGCAGTGGTTTGTGTTGCATTGTGTGAACCATTATACCAATAATTCATACTGCAGGTGGTCTGGACTCAGTGGAGTATTATGATATAGGCAGTAACGAGTGGAAAATGGCATCACCGATGCCGTGGAGAGGTGTGACAGTGAAGTGTGCAGCCGTGGGCTCCATCATCTACGTGCTGGCCGGGTTCCAGGGAGTGGGCCGTTTGGGTCATATCATGGAGTACCACACCGAGACAGACAAATGGTTGATGTCGAACAAAGAGCGTGCCTTCCCTGTCACCAGCTGCCTCATCTGTGTGGTAGACACCTGTGGAGCCAACGAAGAGGAAATGAGCTCTTTTCATGAGCCTTCACCATCCACATCCTCTGCCTCATCATCTTCCACATCTGTAGCTCCTCCAGCACATGGACAATGCTAATTTTGAATGTGAGCTACTAGATTTTTTTTGTGTGTGTATATTATGTACAGTTTGTGAGCTACAGACTCTAAGATACTTTTTATTGTTTCTGTATTTGGGAGGTTTTTCGTTGTTGTTTATTTGTTTTTTAATAATGAATGGCTGAGAAAGTATTTGAACTGTAACTTTCTCGTAAGACTTTTTTCATGATTATTTTTGTTATTTGTTCAATTTCAATTTTTCGTTTGTTGGTTTGTTTTTTAGTAGCAAAAATCACTTTTGCTTGTGTAAATGATGTACCGTATCCTGTAAAAATATCAGTCACACTACTTTTAATGTGTTTTATACATTTACTTCTTATGTTTTCTCACAAATGCCTGTTTTATACTTTCTATGTTAAGTGTATCTGTAAAAGATTGCAAATGTTTGATTTCCAAATCAATCAATTTAAATAATAAATCGAGAGAAAAATGTAACGGAAGTCAAATCACCACTTTTCACAAAAAATCACATTTTATACACATTACCGCTCAAAAGTTTGGGATCACTTTCTAATTTCATGGTTGGTCCTCATTTTTGTTTATTTCTACATAACTGAATTGTTGTTACATAATTACCTAATTCCTTATGTGTTATTTCATAGTTTTGAAATTCCCAGTATTGTTGAAGAATGTAGAAAATAAATCATTGAACACAAAAGAAAAATTGCAAGTGATCCCAAACTGTGGTACTATATAAGAGTGGTACTGTATATACTAGAGGATATTCTGGTTCTACCTGCAGAAACAAAAGCAAAGTCATAGGAACATGTCCATGACAGTTTTAATATTTAGTGTGGTCACACCAAATATTACTTCTTCTTTTTTTCAGAATTCCTTAAGACATTTGCACAGCATGATCATAGTCTCTTGTTTAGGCGATACAAAACAGACCCATTTATTATGAAGTCCATGGTCCAGTGTACATATAGTGTGCATGACTCACCACAAGGTGGCGACAAAACGTTTTATTATGAATTTGAGCTCTCATATGAAACGTCATACATTTTTCAAAAGTAACCTGTAACAGCAACTAAGAGATAATAACACTTTGCCGAGATTATTATAGTATTACTAGGGTTTGTTGGGAAAATGAAATCGTTTTCTAGGTTTTGTCCCACTCAGGATACTACTGTAGTACATGACAGGGAGGTGGAATTAATACGCCTTGTCTAATAAGAGAGAGAGAGCGGGATTCCGTTCTTACAGGAAGTGGTTGTCGGGACATGCTTCTGATTTGAGCAGTTGTGTGTGTGTGTGAGAGAGAGAGAGAGAGAGAGAGGCACACGGGAAATTGGCGGTGTGTGACGCAGGACTGTCATATTTTACCTGGAACAGGTTGGACTGTCACCTGAAAAGCTAATTCCGGGCGGAGGAGAATTGAAATGTTTGGTTAGTGACTGACTGACAGACCCTCGGCACATGGAATAGCAACACTTTCATGATGCAGGTTCGTTTACGCTTGTTTGTTACGATGTGCTCGTGACGGAAAGAAAGAAATTGCTGGAAACGAGAATGTGCGCGCGCGTGTGTGTAGAAATTCATGTTTAATGTTCAGGCTTTGTAACACTTCCCACGCTGTAGTAGTTTTTTTTTCCTTCTTCTTCTCCTAAACCTTAAAACCTAATCTACAAGTTCCAAGTAAATATGATTCGGTTCAAGTAAATGTAATGTAATGTTAGGTTTTGTTTTGTTTTAGTTTGTAGACCTGGACGGTGTGTGTCTTTAAATGTTTCCAAATGCCAATGTAAAATATTTTTTGTTTGTTTATTTGTTTTTCCACTTACTAAACTACGTTTTGTCTTTGTAATTTTAATGCGTCAGTCAGTGTGAGAAGCTCGCTGTACATTTCTGGCATTTTTTTTTGCATACACACAGTTCTAGTCAGTAGTTTAGTTACTGAAACACAGCCCTTTCCAATCCTGCTGGAGAAACTCAAATGCTCACACAACCCCAGGTCCCTTTGCGACTTATTTCTTGCCATAACCACTTTTTTTCTGAGCAGTGAATGCGCTTTCTGTCCCAGCCCGCGTTACCTCAGACCTGCCCTACCTTATTAAAACTGAAAGGGGGCCGCGTCCCAATCCACTAACTTTAACAGTCTCTCTTGGTGCGTGCATGTGTGTGTTTGTGTGTGCTTCTAGTTTTCCATGTCAGTTTGGGAGTAAACCTGGGCTTTAGTGTGCACTTTGGCAAGCATGGGCCAGTGTGATAAGGTTCATATCCCATAAAGGATAAGGATTCACATGAAAACTAAACCCTGGAAATGTGAAAACTGGGTGTAACCAGTAGCAGGGCTCCTTTTTTAAAATATGACCAAACAATGTCTAAATAGCTCAAAGGTTATACTATCTGTTGTATACTGTGTATGTAAGTTAATCTGCAAGTTCAGTTATATCACATTTGAGGTTTAAGTATCATCCTTCGATAAAGTAAAAATCTAACGCGTCTAGGCAGAATTCCAGAATATCTAAAATTAAGATTCGAAACATGACCAGGAAGCCATTTTTTATTCTCATAGCTTTTTTGCTTAACAGCCTGATATCTTTACACTCATCGATAAAACAACAAGGAAAGCATAATGTGTGCAACTTTTATAAATAATCACTTTAACAGTCTGTAATCATGAGTCAGTGGTGCAAAGAATCAACTGATAAGAAGGATGTAAGCTTACTTACTAAGGTAAATATTGTGTATGTTAAGAGATTGAATCAATGTATTATTTAGTACTTGGTGGATTTAACCGTTTATATGACAGCGCTGTTAAATCTGCAAATCCAGTTGGTCAGAAGGTGTTGAAAGTGTCTTCAACTGGTATTGACTGTACAGTAGTTCAGCTACATTTAATTTACAGTAATGCACTTGTTCTAATTGGTCACATAAGAATTTGAAGACATGTTCATAACGTTCATAACGTTGTTATTAGGTGAGGGGAATAACCAGATATATATTTGTATATACTGTATGGTTACTATGTTAACCACTTGATATATATTTTAATTGAGATTCTGTAAAGGTCACGATTTTATCAATATCCCTATTCAATATATATATTTCTTTATAATTTTGTTAGACTCTTTATGTATAATATTTCATATAAGACCTTAACCCTTAAATTATTACAACTTGTGTTTATTTTTAGCTGATAAATTTTTACGATAGAAAATGTTTAACATTTAACTTAAAATGTAATTCAACAAAAGCTTTTTTTTTTTACTGGGCAGCATGTTTCTCTGCATTATGCCATCTTCCACAATTCTTATTTTTAAACAAACTTGCCCAATAATTCACTCCTACCACCAACCCTGCCATTTTACCACCTCAAATGCCTCGAAATTAGCGAAACTCAATTTGAAAATGAGTGCATGTTGAGCAATTGTGAGCACGCCAGCATATGGCTTCTAACACGTGATGCTCGAAATGTAATTTTCTTGCAGAATTTGGAGAAATGTTTCTTTTGATTATATACTGTAATGCCATGTACAAACCATCAACAGAACTGTCTCTGAAGTTGCTACCACTAGCATGTTCGTTATTTTAGTTTATATGGTTCTGTCAATTGTACAGAAGAGTATGACCTGAAATAAAATTATTATCTAGGGTTGGATTCACATTGGCTGTCATTATAGGTGATTTTGTGATAAATATTTCAGATTTTTACCTTACCTTACTTTTTAAAACATTTTAAATACCATAATTATTTTAGACAATGTTATTAACACCTAAAACTCTAACATTTCCTTAGTTTATAGTTTTAGCAATCCAAGTTGATGCTACTTTAATATAAAACGTCAAGCTCCCTGTTTATTCACTGAATCATTTAAATGCATATCTATTTATGATTTTAAATTGGCAGTCAGTGAAAACAGTGTTTTTTAAATTTTCGTTCTATTTTGAGTGAGGAAAGGTGGGGACCCGCTGTCTTTTGTTTTGATTTTACAGATTCGTAAGTGATTTCCTTTGAGCTATTTTAGTAAGTATCCAGGATAGGTTTGTTTAATCATGAATCATTTCCTGTGTATCAGTCGAAACTGAACTAAGAATTGAAATTTGTTAGGAAGACATACAAAAGCAGTGCTTTAACATGCAGTTTAGTTTCAGAATGAGTTAAGGTCTACTATTTGGTTAATTCTTATTTGTGTAGAATGTTGAACCATAGCTTGCCACAGAGCAGATTTAATGAGCAAGCCATGCAGACCATTACAATAAAAAAAAAAATAATTTGTAAGAAAGAAAGCTGATTACAATAATATTTGGTATATTTGTCCAGCCAAAGTGTATTATTATCATTATTATTTTTATTATTAAGGTTTGTATTAAAGGCGGCACAGTGTTGTAGTGGTTAGTGGTCCGGGTTCGATTCCCGGCCAGGCTTGATTCCCGTCTCTGTGTGCATGGAGTTTGCATGTTCTCCCCGTGCTTGGTGGGTTTCCTCCGTGTACTCTGGTTTCCTCCCACAGTCCAAAGACATGCAGATTAGGCTGATTGGCATTCCCAAAATTGCCCGTAGTATGTAAGTGTGTGCCCTGCGATGGATTGGCATCCTGTCCAGGGTGTATCCCGCCTCGTGCCCTAAGTCTCCTGGAATAGACTCCAGGCCCCCCGTTACCCTGAGTACAGGATAAAGCGATATAGAAGTGAGTGAGAGGTTTGTATTAAACCCATTTAATCAAAATAACCAGACATGCTCTCTAATAAATATAATAATTTTAATAAGGGTGGATTGTAATTTCCATCACTGTCGCATTGCACCGCCAGGGTCCGGGGTCGATCCCCGGCCAGACTCAATTCCCGTCTCTGTGTGCATGGAGTTTGCATGTTCTCCCTGTGCTTGGTGGGTTTCCTCCGGGTACTCTGGTTTCCTCCCACAGTCCAAAGACATGTAGGTTAGGCTAATTGGCATTCACAAATTGCCCGTAGTGTGTGAATGAGGGAGTGTATGTGTGTGCCCTGCGATGGATTGGCACCCTGTCCAGGGTGTACCCTGCCATGTGCCCTAAGTCTCCTGGGATAGGCTCCAGGCCTCCCGTGACCCTGAATACAGGATTAAGCGGTATAGATAATGAGTGAGTGAGTAGACTCCACTTTTATTATAGTAGCTCAAAAATGTGTTATCACCCCAATTATTTATTTATTCATTGTATAGTTATGTGTAATGTCATTTCTTACATTAAAAGCAATGTATTTTAAATAAATATGGTCAGTTTATAGTCATCTTATCCGTTCTTAGGAGGTTTTTGTCTAAAGTGACAAAAATTCTGTTGTGTCTTTATACAGTTTATTTATGTGTAATGTGCTTCCAGAAAGTATTGCACTATCAAATTCTTCTACCTCTTTAAAGTGACTCTATACTGAAAATATAGATGGATGGATGGATGGATGGATAATATACTGGATATAAAACAATGCTTTATTGGAAAGTATTCAAAATCTGTACTTACAGTACTGTATTATATTGTCCTTTTGCACATTTACAGGTTGTACAATTTGTGCTATTTGTAACATAAAGTATTTCGCTCCACACAGATTTCTGGCTAACTAGAACAGGTTTTCCTCAAGAATTTGACCTGAATTTCCACTTGGACCATGTTGCCTTTGGGCCAACAAGTTTCGCAGTTTATCTTGTTGAACACAAACCCATACCATGATGCTAAAACAACCATACTTGATGGAAGGAACAACCATACTTGATTGTGTTGCCTACTATATGCGTTGTGCTGTATTTTATCTGAAAAAGCATTATATTAGATAATATTTGATTTAATTATTAGATTAGATAATATCATAAGATCTAATTATTTATTTTATTTTTCTGCTCAAAAGCTGCCATATTTTATTATTGTTAATCTTTGTCAGAAGAGGTTTCCTTCTGGCAACCTTCCCACAGAGACCACATCTGTAAAGAGTCAATGATATTTTTGTGGTCTGCAGGTCTGCCGGTGAGCATATTCTCATACAAGTCGTATATAATAGTAGGCCTATATGTAGTGTCTGCGTTTAGCCATAAAATTTATTCTGCTTTGTACTACTGGTTATCACAGTACTCCGATGTAGGTTCAAAGCTTTGCTGATCATTTATAACAGTCTCCTTAAGCTCTGACTTTTAAGGTAGTCTTGACAGCAAGGGTGGTCTTAGGGATAAACTTCCCTCGCAAAGTCAGTCACCCATACAGGTGCTTTTGAAATGAATACCTGAGAATGCCTTGTTTAACATGTTTTGAGCTTGTTTAGGCTCAAGAAAACTAAATACTAGTCCTAATTTTCATTGTTAAAAATGTAGTCAATACAATTAAACTGTTTGTTTGTTTTTTAAAGTGCATCTAAATATTTATTTGTTAATGGTTCCTAAATATTTATTAGATTTTTTTTGGTCATTTAGAAATAAGCTTCAGAAGTCCTATTTTAGCATTCTCATGTTTGATGTTGCAATACAGGCAAAAAGACACTGTACAGTATACTTTACATGAGAAAATAAAATATCTGTTGCAGGAAATTTAGCTACCATTTTGATAGTTTTTTTCTTCACTATTATAAAATTAAGATGTGGCAGTTTTATGTTATTGTGTTTTTTTTTTGTTTTTTTGTTTTTTTATAAAAATGAGCCCTGAACCTCCTACTTGTCTTAACTGTCTGTTGTCATGTATCTCAATGTGGTTGTTAGTTACATCCTGATATAAAGAGTATAATCGATATTCATCGTACTTCCCTTTTTGACCTGAAAACTGTCTTGCCGCATGTCTGTCTGAACAGGGCTAGACGAGGCCGATGTTCCAACACATTTCACGCTGCACTGTCAAGCAAGGTTATTGTGACTGTGGAGAAAGGGTTGTCACAGGGACCTGAATGTGTGTGATCAGATGAGGCGTCCTTCAAATGGCAAATAACATCCCCTTAGGACTGCTGGAAGCTTGTGTGGTGGTAGGAGCATCCAGTGATCGCCTGAAGGATTTACACACGGTAACGTGACTCCATACAGCTAAGTGCAAATGTTTGCATGACTTTACTCTGAACACGATTACGAGTTTAAGCAATTACATAGCTACCTCAATTAATCATGTTCAAATTAATTAGCTAGAGTTCACGCGAGGCAACAACTTTTCTCATGTGGGTTAACTCTGTAATATTAAAGACATGTTCTGTCAGGTTTTAATAAACACATTTTAATTAAATTAGTGGGAAACTTAAAATAAAGGTATAGATTTCTTTTCTTTTTTTTTTTACCTCGAAACCAAGAGGAGGCAAACTTTTGCACTGAGCTCTATACTTTAACAAAGACATACTGTAAATGAATACATAATTATAGGTCACAAATAATGGGTAATTATCTTCTCATTCTCAGCTGCAGAATGGCAAAGAGAGAGAGCCAGTGCTGTTGGAGGCTGAGGTGTTACAGGTTCATGCCCCACCTTTTGTGACTAAAGGAGACACAAGCGATGATCAAGGTAATGCCTTAGCCTTCAGTAGGGTCCAGAGGAGACGCTCGTTCTTAAAAAAGAAAAGAGAGAGATCCGAGTCATCCAGCAACGGGACCAAGATCGCGACAGATGATCAGAGTGTACCTAAAGACATCGACCTCATTGCCCTGCCTCAGCTCTGTTTCCCAGGTGAAGCTTTCTGAACCTCCTTAATACTTCACAAGAACATTTTACTACTGTTAAATGTGATAACAGTTTCTCTATTCTCTCTCATTGGTTAGATGGGTTGAGAGTCGTCAGTGAGTGTCAAGAGGACTCCTATCACTTCTTGGTTTTCACAGATGTCCTTGGGAACCAGACACATGGAGTGGTCGTTCAGTATTATAAATCCATACAGGTGAGGGTTCCTGCAATACAGCTTGGGTGAAATACTACATTTACCACTGGTACACCAATTTGAAATAAGAGCACTGCTAGTGTGTGTTTGTAAGTCATGAATGCCTTGGAACAAAAATATTTAAATGAATTAATTTGAATGAAAATAATCTTGTTAACCACAATACTTTTTTGTATTTTAGGTATCTGTGAACAGTATAACATACAAAAATGAGCACTATTTGTCCAAACCAAAAAAGCTATTTACAGCCTATGGAATCTGCCTTATTTCCAAATACCCTTACTACACCGCTCTTGGAGACTGCCTGTCCGCGTGAGTACCATCACTAATTATGCATGAAATCTGTTTCAATTATTTTCTGAGAACTTGTTGACACTATCTTCTGTACACACCCCTAGCTTCCTTGTCCAGCTCAAGACGTCACGGATGTCCGAGTTCGAGGAGCAGGTGAGGGAATTCTCAGCCAAATTGGCACTGGTTCCCATCCCGCCACCTGGACAGCTGCAAGTGGTGAGTTGTTTTAGTGAGAATAGTTAAAAATTGGTCTCTAGTTTCCATTAGAAGTGACCATTTCACCAGGAACACCAAAATGATTTGACGTTTAATAACAAAGTGTAATGAAATGATGACTATTTTTCTTAAATAAGTGTTTAAATTGTTATTATAAAGATAAAATAAAGAATATGAAAACTTCATCAGTCAACATATTCTTGACAATAACCAAATATGTAAAAAAAAAAAATAATAATAATAATAAATATATATATATTCTTTTTTTAATCTTGTAAAATTCTGTTTGTATTTCAAATTATAATTCCAAACATTTGGTTTATGTTTTGATAGAGAATTATTAGATTTGTCAAAAACCTATATTTAATCAATTATAATCTTTTACAATGTAGGGTTTTTGGCACAAAGTTAACGACTAATAAAAGAACATATTAGTCTGCACATTTATGAAGGAAATTGGAACATATCTGTCTTTTTAAGGGTCAAATAACCAATATTAGCTAATATAAACCACCAACCAAAATGAACCATAATGAATGAAATGTTTTTCTATTCTAATAATTTAAAGACTTTGGATTAAAATTGTTACCTTTGGAAGAAAAAAAAAACATTTCCTAATGTATATTAGATTTTTTTTTGTCCATATTTATTTCTTAATATTTTTCTTTATAGGCGTTTAACCTAAAACCCCTGCAGATCATTCTTCCACCTAGAGAAGATAAGGACTGTCCTGCCGTGGACCTGGATCTCCATCTACCTTTTCTCTGCTTTCGTCCTGAGCAGATCTTACAGGTATGTAACACTTTTTATTATTCTAATTCATGTTTATATAGTTTTGCATGTTTGATAGCTAATTTAAGTTTTAAGTGGACAAAATTGTTGGTACCCTTCGGTCAATGAAAGAAAACTCACAATGGTCACAGAAATAACTTTAATCTGACAAAAGTAATAATAAATAAGAATTCTATGAATGTTAACCAATGAAAGTCAGACATTGCTTTTCAACCATGCTTCAACAGAATTATAAAAAAAAATTAACTCATGGAACAGGCCTGGACAAAAATGATGGTACCCCTAACTTAGTTTGTTGCACAACCTTTTGAGGCAATCACTGCAATCAAACAATTCCTGTAACTGTCAATGAGACTTCTGCACCTCTCTGCAGGTATTTTGGCCCACTCCTCATGAGCAAGCTGCTCCAGTTGTTTCCGGTTTGAAGGGTGCCTTTTCCAGACAGCATGTTTCAGCTCCTTCCAAAGATGCTCAATAGGATTGAGGTCAGGGCTCATAGAAGGCCACTTTAGAATAGTCCAATGGTTTCCTCTTAGCCATTCTTGGGTGTTTTTAGCTGTGTGTTTTGGGTCATTGTCCTGTTGCAAGACCCATGACCTGCGACTGAAACCCAGCTTTCTGACACTGGCCAGCACATTTCTCTCTAGAATCACTTGATAGTCTTGAGATTTCATTGTACCCTGCACAGATTCAAGACACCCTGTGCCAGATGCAGCAAAACAGCCCCAGAACATAACAGAGCCTCCTCCATGTTTCACAGTAGGGACAGTGTTCTTTTCTTGATATGCTTCATTTTTCCGTCTGTGAACATAGAGCTGATGTGCCTTGGCAAAAAGTTCCATTTTTGTCTCATCTGTCCATAGGACATTCTCCCAGAAGCTTTGTGGCTTGTCAACATGTAGTTTGGCATATTCCAGTCTGGCTTTTTTATGATTTGTTTTCAACAATGGTGTCCTCCTTGGTCGTCTCCCATGTAGTCCACTTTGGCTCCAACAACGACGGATGGTGCGATCTGACACTGATGTTCCTTGAGCATGAAGTTCACCTTGGATCTCTTTAGAAGTCTTTCTGGGATCTTTTGTTACCATTCAGATTATCCGTCTCTTTGATTTGTCATCATTTTTCCTCCTGCGGCCACGTCCAGGGAGGTTGGCTACAGTCCCATGGATCTTAAATTTCTGAATAATATGTGCAACTGTAGTCACAGGAACATCTAGCTGCTTGGAAATGGTCTTATAGCCTTTACCTTTAACATGCTTGTCTATAATTTTCTTTCGAATCTCCTGAGACAACTCTTTCCTTCGCTTCCTCTGGTCCATGTTGAGTGTGGTACATACCATGTCACCAAACAACACAGTGACTACCTGGAGCCCTATATATAGGCCCACTGACTGATTACAAGATTGTAGACACCTGTGATGCTAATTAGTGGACACACCTTGAATTAACATGTCCCTTTGGTCACATTATTTTCAGTATTTTCTAGAGGTCCCATCATTTTTGTCCAGGCCTGTTCCATAAGTTTATTTTTGTAAATAATTCTGTTGAAGCATGGTTGAAAAGCAATGTCTGACTTTCATTGGTTAACATTCATAGAATTTTTAAAAATTATTACTTTTGTCAGATTAAAGTTATTTATGTGACCATTGTGAGTTTTTCTTTCATTGACCGAAGGGTACCAACAATTTTGTCCACGTGTGTAATTACTGAATTGTTGCATCTGGAGTCCATACTCAAGAACTAAGCATGTTTCTGCAGGTGATCTGTAGTATCTTGACGGAGCAGCGGGTTGTGTTCTTCTCCTCGGAATGGGCCAGGCTCACACTGGTGGCTGAATGCTTCATGCTGTTCATCCACCCACTGCGCTGGCAACACCCTTACGTTCCTGTTCTTTCCCGAGAGATGATGGACTTCCTCATGGCTCCTACTTCTTTCCTCATGGGCTGCCATGTTCAGCACCTAGAAGATGTAGCTGCAGTAAGGATAATCATATTTGGCTTTTTTTTTTAATCTATTTTATATTCTTTTTTTATTTATCCATACAGTAATCATACTTCATACTTCAATCACACATCATACTTTAATCCATATGTTGTTACACATAAACCAGGCTGGCGAGATAGGCCGAAAAGCAGACGCAGAGACAGATTTCAGCTGTTTAATAGGGTTCAAAAGGGTGCATGGGAAATTTCACTGAGGTCAAATTGTCACTGGGAGAGACAGAGAGAGATCCTCCAGTGCTCCAGATAGCAACGAAGAATAAATGTCAGTAGTGTGATCTCGTGGACAAAAGGCGCACCGCAGATCAAAAATGGGAAGTCAAAGTGATGATCAAAGCGACAATGGCCAGTAATAAATCCAGTCTCGTAATTCCATAATGGTTTAAAAACACAAAAATCCACAGCAGGGTTCATGTTATAAAAAAATCCTAGAGGGCGATACTAAGATTAAAAGCCAGACAATCCTACCAAAAATGAATGAATCTGTGAGGTCTGTGATCTGGGAGAGAACAATAATAAGATTGAAGCACTAGAATAACTTTCAATAGCTCTGGGGAGAAGTGAATCTCTCGGTGTCCTCATAAAGCTGAGAGCTTTTCAGGCAGACCAGAGAAAAGGCATGAATAGAGGAACTAGAGTTGAGTGGGAAAGAAGTGGACTGAGCATGTTAGAAATGATGACGTGACTGTACCATCCTGATCTGGCTGGTCCATGACAGTTCCTTCCAGTTATTAATTTCCTTATAGCAGGACTAGCCTTCTCTCTTGAAGTTTAAAAAAAAGCAAATGTAGCTTATAATTAACAAAAACTACAAAGCCATCCCAAAACCCTTAAACTTTAATATACAGAATGTATGTGTGTAAAACATTGGTCCTGTAAGTATTATTAACTTAAATATTTGAGAATGAAGTTGTATCTTCTTACCTTATTAGGAGACAGATGATCTGATTCTGATTGATATTGATAATGGAACAGTAACTTCATCCAATGCTGCAGACTTGCCAGATGTACCAGTGGCTGCCACAGAATGTTTTAAAAGACGGTAAGAAGAGAATACAGTACAGTTTTAAATATTCTTTTTCCCCACACACGTCAGCTGAAAGATGCTATAGTGCAAGCCAGGAGCAGCATCACAAAAGAAGGATGTAGCCGTTTTCGCTGGCATGATGAAGTTTTCAACCATACTGCATATTAAGTGCTACTTACTTTTCATTTATTTTAAGATTATATAAACTAAAATCAGCCAACAAAGTTGCCATGATCTAACACTGTTGGCCCATGTGTATGGCCCTTAACTCTGACTGCTCTAGAGGTGCTGTCACATGGCTGACCCTGTTCTTTGACCCCAACTTTCTAACAAACTGAGGTTATATGTGCATTTTGCATCCATAGCATTTTTATTGTTTATTTTAGAGAAGGAAGCATAAAATTAAATAATTTCATTCTTACTCCTGTGTTGACTAAACTGTATTTTTTCAAATAATTTCATGAACATAAATTACAGGTACATAACGTAAATACAGAGGGGCCAACAAAAGGTATACACACTTCAACATGAAAAAAATATATGCGTCTCTTCATGGTCACATGATGGCATTAACAATGGTGCGACTGCTGACATCTTTAGAGGAAACATAATACAACACATTGCTGCCATAATTCAACTGTTAAATTATATACAGTATACACTTTTTGTGTAAAGGTTATGGAAAGTGACTAACCAGAAAGTCCCATCAAATTAAATCAGCATGCATGATATTGAACAGAGTAATAACATGAGTGTGTCTTTGCAGAGTAGAGGGGCTGCAGATTCACTACGACCTGGAGTCGTGCAGGCAGGGCAGCAGCATGGACGTATCTGAAGTGCGGAGTCGCAGACGTCAGTGGCAACGCAAACTCAACTCCGAGATTTTGAATATCAGCCTCGAGCTAATTGTCAACATCTTCAGGTCAGATTTACCAAAACTATAATGGTTTCCTGTTTGTTTCAATAACTTCTTACTTCAGATTCGTTTGTTTAAATAAAGTCTTGTATCAGAAGTCCTTCTGCTTCCTGCTGATAGTGAGACACTTTCAGATTTCTGAGTGATTGGTCTGTTTCCTACATTGATTAGAGAGGTTCATGACCACCTAAACTTTGAGCATCGAGTATTCAACAGTCAGGAGTTTTTCAGGGCACAGAATCCAGCTGACCAGCCATTTTACAAGAAGGTATAGCAATCAAATGTTCACACCTGCTGTAATCACAAACACATCTACACATTTACTGTTCATGACATCATGTAGGGAAGCATAAATGAACACATGTTTCTCTTTCCTTGTGCAGGTCTTGGATACACACATATTTCATTCTTTTTTAAAAGATTGTTTAAATAGGAAGATGGATGCTTTCGCACAGATGAAGAAAAATACTCAAGCAGAAGCTTACAGGTAAATTGACTGATTGGATTGCAGCATTCTTAATAGTTGTTCACTAGCGTGCTTTTTGGTCTCCCATAATTTTATGCTCTAGTCTATTGATTGAAATTTGTGAGGTTATAGATTAAATTTTTTTTCCTTTGCTCATTTTTGTTATTACTGTTTAACATGGCAAGGCTTAATTAAGCCTAGTTTCTGGACCTAGACTTTTTATTATTATTATTATTATTGTTTGTTGTATTTTCAGGTTAAAGGAAGATTATTTATTTTTATAAGAAATCTTGCCTTTATTCCTAGATTAATTTGGTGATTGAAAATTCTCACTAATAATTCTCACTAATAAATTGATAGCATTTTGTTGCATATGATGCAGTATAAAAACAATGGCCACTAAATACACAGGGTGGCACGGTGGCTTAGTGGTTAGTACGGTCACCTTGCATTTTCAGGGTCCAGGTTCAATGCCCAGGTCTTTGTGCATGCAGTGTGGATGTTCTCCCCGTGCTTGGTGGGTTTCCTCCGGGTCCTCTGGTTTCCTCCAACAGTCCAAAACATGGCGATTAGATTAATTGGCGTTTCTAAATTGCCAATAGTGTGTCAAATGAGTGTGTGAGTGTGTATGTGTGTATGCCCAGAGATTGATTGGCACGACATTCAGGGTGTACCCCGTCTTGTGCCCTTAGCCTCCTGGGACCCTGTATACAGGATAAAGTAGTATAGATGATGATGAGTAATGAGTAATTATCCCTACTGCACTTTTATTATAAAGCCCAGTTTGCAGGAAACGCACAGTAGTGTTTTTGTAGCAGTCGCACTATTTGTGGCTACATTTGAGAAGTCTAGAAGAAGAATAGTTTCATAATATCCTATTTATACTTTTAAGTAGAAGTTGCACTGCTACACATGTTGCAAGTGCCTGCATTTACATTAGCCACTTTGGACAGTTAAACCTGCATGCATTTTAATGACGCTACATAAAAATAAAATAAAAATCATAATGCTTGTTCTGAAGCATTAAAGCTCTCTACACTATGAATGTAATGTACAAGCTCTCTGCCTTTCAGGATGAGGACCATGCCAGAGTCCCTGCAGAGGCCCGATTTAAAGGAGTTGGCACACAAAAAGCCTGATTACCAGTTGCGTAAGAGGCTGGGTATGAGTTTGCCCAACCTGGTAGAGGACTCCTCTCTTATGGCGCCCATTCGTCAGCTGTCCTTCCAGAGAGCCACAGTCAAGAAAGGTCTGTGTATTATGTTATTTCTAAATTACTTTTTTTTTTCACACACAACATTTTGTTCATGTGGTAGTATTTATAAACTTTGTAAAAAAATGGCACTTTCTTCAGTTAAGGGTAATTATTTGAGTATTTTTAAATGAATATGGACCTCTATTTTACAATTAATTTCCAGAGAACAATATAAAGAAGCTAGGGCGTGGGCAATATTAATATCTACTAAACTCCTGAGACCTGTCTTTCCTGTTTTCTGTACATTGCAATTTCTTTTCACTGTTTCTTTGTATTAGAATCTATAAACTACAGTATACACTTATGTAGTGGAACTTTCATGACATTCAGTTTTCAATAATAACCTTTTTTTATTTTTTTTTATCCATAAGGTAAATTTCTTTGTTTTAAGTGTATACTCAAAAACTGTAGCACTTGATTGTATATTGAACATTGTACAAATAATTTCTTTATTTCTCTTTATTTCCTGTCAAATATTTACAGCTTTCAAGATTCCCCCGAAACCAGTCAAAACATTCAAACTCCCAGAATTCCCTCCTCCTCTGGCCTATCACTATGTTCAAAACTATTATTTAGAACTCATCAGTCAACTCAGCAAGGCCATTAACTCTGCAACACCAGAGGACTCATCTCTGCTAGCGCGCTACTACTACCTCCGCGGCCTGATCTGTTCCGTGGCGGGGAAACGGCTGGACGCTCTGATGGACTTCCAGAGTCTCCACAAGACAGATATGGACATCTTCCCTCTAGAGCTGGTGACTATGCTGAGCGACTCACTGAGGACAGAAGAGCGCCGTGTGGCTGAGGGACGCCCAGAGCTGAAGCGCCTCATCAGTCGAGTGAAGAAAAGCTGCAGCCAGGACGACTACCCTGATGGCGGCTCAGTGAAGAAGTTTGAGCTCCCGCGCACACACATGTTTCTCGAAGATTTCGTGCGCCGTGTGCAGGAGTCGGGCATCGTCAAAGACCTGGGCACCATCCAGCGGCTGTTTCAGGCTCTTACTGTGGGTGAGTGAATTACTAAGGGGGGAGAGAGATTGGATCTGACAGCACAGAAGTGGGACAAAAGTAAAAAAAAACATAAGGGGCGGGGAATTTAGAATATTGTTTTCATTATCTTTTGTCATTTCCTCACAGGTTTATTTAAGTGCACAGATAAACGAATGACGGAGAACCTTTGATGTATATCTTTGCTAACAATATTCTTGTGCATGCCCAAAAAGTCTAGTGCATGTTGACAACCTCTTTGCATTTTAACCACTGGTTTAAAATAGGGAGCAGATCAGGAAGGCTGAAAACTGATTTTGAAATGAAAATGAAAGTGTTTTTGATGAATGATTGCGGTCATTATCTGTTTGAAAGAATAAATTTAGGCCAAGTGGCACAGTGGCTTAGTAGTTAGCACTGTTGCCTCGCACCTCCGGTTTGATTCCCATGTTCTCCCTGTACTTGATGGGCTTCCTGTAGGTACTATGGTTTCCTCACACAGTTCAAAGACGTACAGATAAGGTGCTCCCAAATTGACGTTCCCAAATTACTTGTGTGTGTGTATGTGTGTGTCCGCACCATCTGATGGCAATCCATCCTGGCCAGGGTGTCTTTTGGGATAGGCCCCTGTCTCCCCGCGACTCTGTACAGGATAAGCGATATAGAAGATGAATGAAAGAATTTCAGGTCAAGTCTTGTCATCATGGCAGAGACGTCCAGATTTCACACTAAAATGTCTGATAGCTTTGTGTTTTCCCCCATGGTGATGGATTACAAAGTGGCTTATTACTGGCATTACAATTAATTTTTGGTCGAAGTCTATTCATGAATTCTGACAGCAATTGGTTGTTTTATTTATTTTTTTGGGCGGGGGGGTAAGAATAACTAGTTGTTTGTATTTAGGGACGAAAATAGACAAAGAGAAAGAGAGCGAGAGAGAGAATATGGTCACTAAAAAAAGTTCCTGTAGTTTGTTTAACTGGTGAATGCCCTGACGCTGTACAGACTAATGAAAGTGGATGTGGTTTGCCAGGTATGGAGTCTACAGCGAAGGTCACAGCCCAGTCTGTTTTTTACCTTGATTCCTCACCAGATGGTAAGCGTAGCCCATGCTGCACCCGTTAATTCACTGCATCTAAAGGTTCTGTGTGCATGTGTGTGCGCAAGTGTGTCATTCATCACTCATTTATTGCCGGATCTGCTTTAAGCTGTTTAACTTAACTCTTTTCTTTAATCTAAAACCCAGTCGGCTGTTCAGCCCCAAAGCTTTCATTCTCCATGCTTAGCTCTTTAGGAGGTCATCCTGGCATGCAGCTGGTTTATGATTGTGGATTTTTTTTTTTTAGCTGAAAAAAAAAAATCTGTCCCTAGCTTTGTAATCCAGAATAAATTTGAGGTAGTGTTGATTTTATATTGATTTCTCCTTTTACAATTTAAACCAAGCTCATTGTTGATCACTGCATGTGTTTATGTATGTGTGTGTTATAATGTAAATTTATATACATATAAACACACACACACACTCACTCTCTCTCTCTCTCTCTCTCTCGCTCTTACACACATACATACATGCATTTCTTGGCTAATACTAACTACCTACATCTATATGTAACAAAGATGTATTACATATACAGCTCCAGGATCTGCATTACTGAATGTGGAGTTTTGATTCTTTCTGCATGGGTTTCCTCCCACCAACCAAAAATATACCAGGATTGGCTACCCACTAAGGGTGAATGCATTGTGAATGGACTGGCAAAACCTTCTGGTTGTATTCCCACTTCATAGCCAACAATCTCAGGATAGGCCCTTACTTTACTACAATATAAACAACAATATAAAATTTTGATCAATGAAATGTATGGTATGCAAACATTTTTGTGTGATAGGCTGATATTAAAATAGAAATGGGAAGCCAGAATAGATGTAGATACTCAGTGACAGCCAAGAAATTGTTGCTTTATATGTAACGTTGCCATGATAGTGTTTCAGATAAGATGTTGGACATCTTTACACAAACATTTTACATTTAATGGACACGTGAGTCCAATATGTCTTTCTCATTTACTGTTACTCACCCTTATAAGTCTAACACCTAGAATTATTTTTGCACTTTGGACACTCCTAAATTCCAGTCAAGTCATATTCTGGAATCTGTCATGACATGAGGAAATGAACAGAGACGTAAAGTTTACAGCATGACTCATAAACATTTACTTTGACACCTTTAGGTATCTACAGGTATACAGTTCCTTCTATTTATAGTCGATGATTACAAATGCAGTGATTCCAAAATATCGAAGTGATGATGGAAGAGACGAACCTAATCTGAGACCAGTCCGATTTGAACGATGCCTCTGTGTTCCCCCTACAGGTCAACAGAAGCAGGTGGACCCGGAGGTTTTTCGCTTCTTCTACACCATCTGGAAGGAGACCGAGGCTGAAGCACAAGATGTATATTTGCCTGTGGCTGTGCTTGACAACCTGGAGGCCAACGAACAAGTGTACAAGCTCTCATCATCGGTGAAAACTAGCCATGGAGTGGGCAAGATCGCCATGACCCCACGCCGACTCTTTCTCCTCACAGAAGGACGCCCAGGTTATGTAGAGGTCGCCAAGTTTAGAGACATAGAGGTGAGACGATATACAAAGGAAATATATCACTTGTCTTTCATTTATATTATATATGTGGGATATTTTTGCCTCTGGTGATACTTTTAACTTGAGACCTGTTCTCAGTGCTCCTCCTGACTTCAAAGTCTTTTTCCTGTCCTTTCATTCAGGAAGTGAAAATATCGTCAGCTCCTTTACTTCTTCTGAGGATCCCTTCTTTGAAGATTAAGACCCGCGCGAGGAGGGAGACTTTCGAGGCGAATCTGAAATCTGAGTGTGATCTTTGGCATTTGATGATTAAGGAGTTGTGGGCAGGAAAGAAAATGTCAGATGAACACAAGGTTTGTTTGATTACGTTTTGTCTGCTGAATTCTCTGTATAACATTTGTTAGATTACCAGCCACGCCTACCAGGGTTTCAGAGGGTTTTGAGCAAAGAACAGAACTATAGTATATTTAACGCGTAAATATGACTGTATACGTGTCCCAACATGTTTATTCACTTTATACTGAAGCAATTTCACAACAATTCCAATAGTTCAGCTGTTGTGGAAATGTCAGTGTAATATATGATGACACTTGTGTTATAGGAGCTATAACTATCTCTTAAAGTAAATAAGATAAAACAAATGCACCTTCTTAACAAGGATCCATCCTTATACTTTGCTAGGAAGGTAGGAAAAACTAAGTTACAGCTTTACCTCCGACTGTAACAAAGCACTGACACTGGAGAGTCATTCCATAAATGTTAATTCAAAATTACTGTACAGAAAACTTCACCTTATAATGACTTGGAGCCCACGTCATTTACAGTACAGATTTCAATCACAGTAAGTGATGAGGCTCTTAGCCACAGTAAAACATTTGAATGGTGCAAACATTTTAAAGAAGGCGTTTGTCCATGAATGATGATCCCAAGGTGGCGCAGAGCCCAGTGCAGTCGTTCCCATGAACATTCAACAAATGGAACGCCTGATCCTTGAAAATCGACAGATAACTTGTTGCCAGCTGGCAGAAGAGACACATCCGTCTGTGTGTGACGGTGCACACAATCTTCCACACACACCGCTTACAGTACACATCACAGGGACTCACTTCCCCTGTACAGTCCTGACCTCGCTCCCAGCCATTTCCACATGTTTGGCCATTGAAGGAGTTTCTGGGAAGCCAGCATTTCAAAGGTGAAGCAGAGGCACTGAAGAAAATTTCTACCTTGATGGTATCCAAACACTGATGGAACTTTGGGGAAAAGTAGGAAAAGCGCATTAATATAGCAGTATAGAGTGTATATAGAAATGGGGAATTCGTAACAATGAAAAAGTCCCGGTTTGACTTGGACACCTCTCATAGGAAACTCAGGTAATGTGTAATGTCTACCATCCATGTCCCTGTGAATTAGGTGTTACAATAGAAGCAATAATGTAAATGTACTTTTAATTAGCCTTGCACATAGACCAATTACCTTTAGTTTCAACAGTTCTGTGACGTAGTAGAATATAATATTAGTGGTGACTTACATGAAGAGGGTAATGGTTTATGACCTCAAGTTTTAAATCTGTAGACCTTTAACTGTACTGCAATTTACTTCAACAAATAAAATAAAATATCAACCTTATTTCTAGTGAAAGAACAACGTGACTATTGTGCTTGCTGTAGTGCAGAGTCTTGGTGACTGAATAACAGGGATTTTTCTAAAGTTCAGAAAAACTGTCCAAACACTCCAAGTCATACCTGTAGTTTCCTGAGACTAACATAATGACATACTAACATAATGACAAACCATTACAGTAAAATGGTTTTAAAAATATTTGAAATGTTTTAATTTGTGCGTCAGAGTAAACATGTCAGGATGGCATTGTAAGTAGTAAAGACTGATGGTGTCTCAGATTTTTCCCTCTGGTCAGAAATTGACATTCCAGTTCGACATGTATGGCTCTTTCTTGAAAAGAAGTATCTAGTTCTCAAAGGAGTGCTCCTTTTTTGTTTAGGTGAAGGTAGACAGCTGTGACCTGACCTGTTTTGATTTAGAATTTGTTTAACTCAGTGCACACATCCCTGCTCCCTGTAAAGCAATGCATTCAATCTGTTGTTATCTGGACTTTCGGGAATACAAGTTTCTGCCTGAGTATGTTGTTAGCTTGGAAATAAACCAGAACACAATGTTTACTGAAGGTCCTCCTGAGCTTTTCTGACACTTGGTTACAAAACGGATAATAAGGACATTGTGCGCTCTGTTCTTCCTCTATGGTTCTTAATATGATGAGCCTGTTGGACCTACAGTAGTTGTTATTTTAACGAATGCCCAATTAAGGTACAACAAAACGGTGTGGACATTTCTGATATTGTCAGTTTTGTACCATGACTGGAAATTCTTATGAGGTTAGTTGACCATAATTAATTCTGATGTACAATCTGTGAAGAAATGTAACCTTGTGGACTGTTTGTACCCATCTCCAGGACCATCAGTACATACAACAGGCTCTGACAAATGCCCTCCTGATGGATGCTGTGGTCAGATGCCTCCAGTCTCAGAAAGCTATTTACGCTGCTTCTAAATTGGCCTACTTCGACACAATGAAACGAGAAGGTTGGTAGTTACAAGCCAAAGCAAGATTCTCTGTGATGCCTGTTGGTTGCAGAGGCATTTGCTCAAATTTATCTCGGATTCATATCTCAGCTCATACACTCTCAAAGCAGCATCAATAGTCAAAGGAACCTTTTGGAGAATTAGACTTGTCATTTAAAAATTGCTAAACTAGAATCAGCTTCAAATGTAGTGTTGTTGTTGTTTTTAACACAAAATTGGGGTCTTTCTGTATCCTCAGGTTTCAGGGAAACAATATGAAACCAATAAGCATTACATACTTGAAACACTTGAAATCATCTAATTTTCAGTGTTTAATATTTTTGTGTCTTAATAATAATAATAAGAACTATAATAATTATAATAATTATTATTATAAGACATTGTGATGCATATTATGCATTTCCCATCCTGGTACTTTCACTTTGAAGCTATTGATAGATTTTAGCCTTCACGTCTAAGATCATGCCCAGACACCTTTGACTTGAATCATCAGTATTTAAACTGTACTAAAATTCCACCTTGGGCAAAACGAGTTTTTACAGATTATTGTCTTCCAACAGTACCAATAATGGTGCCTAAGACAACATCGGAGACGCTAAAGCATAAAATCAACCCTTGTCTGGACTTGACGTCTCCTCAGGCTGTGGACATCCTGCTCTATACTCCAGGTCAGACATGTTCTGTTTCAATTTTGCAATACAAGTTTTAAAACTTAAAAGAAACCTGACATATGTAAACCAGGCAAGACCTGTTTTACTGTGTCAACTTACTGTATGTGATAAAGATGATCTTCCCGGGAAACACCTTCTTAGTTTCTGTGTAAAGTAACCCAGTACATTCTGCTATGATGTACGAATGCTTCAGTTTCAGGCCATTGCCTGCGGTGGTTTTGCTGCAAAAAATTATTTAGACTATCAATGGAACCTGATTCTTCCAAACAGCTTCTGGTTTAATTAATTCATTCATTCATTCATTTAACATTTTCTACCTTTCTACTTTTCTGTAGGTTTCCACATGCATAGATTGTATGTACTTTGGAAATATGAAGACGCGGACTGAAATAATTACATTGATAATTTCGGAATAAAACATAACCGGTCTTATAATTATAGGAAAATAATCAATAACCATGTGGTGAAGTGAGGTGCCCTGATGTAAAGCAAAGTTTCTGTTATGACCCCAGAGGTTGACCATTTTGATGATATAACAGCATATCCTGAAGTGATTTATTCCTCTTTGCTTTCAGCAATTTATTAAAAACGATATCTTTAATTTAAATGAGCATAATATGTGACAAACACTTGCACTTAAACTCAGCATGCAGCATAGCAGCTCATCACATTCTGAAGAAACCAGAAAGTGTGAGCTCCAGTGTTCTGAAGACTGTTCCATGAGCCTAAACTTACAGATGGTTCAGAAAGATCTGATAGTTAGGAGTTGAAACTCCTTCCATTATTAATAAATGTCTATTTACAGAAAGCACCAATTGATCATAAAAGTGATGCTTTATCTTCATATGTACATTCAGCAATATAACTCTTGGTATTTAAAATATTGTTTTTAATTTTTCTTCCTGGTTACCATCCAGAAATGTGACGTAGGTTTTCATTCAGGAATCTGCCTTGACCTGTTTGTACATATGCAATCATTACATTCATATATTTGCTCTTGAGGTGGAGTGGCACAACTAGGATAGAATTATTAGATGACCTGATCTCAATTTTATTTTATTTTATATTAACTTTAACCCACTATTATAATCTTATACTCTGATTAAAGCATTATACTGGATTTGCTAGTAAAAAGCCCTTTTTTGTTCTTTTTTTTTTAACATCAATCATTATTAATTAATTTTCATACTTTTTGAGTGACTACAGTTAAAAACTTCTTTTGCTAACTGTTTTCATTTTCCACAATTTTTTGATGTGCATAAATCTAAACGATTAAAACTAAACCACAGCTGTTTGTGGGCCAATTCTGGTGACAAGCTGGCACTTTTAAAAACTTTAATCTATCTTTTGGGTTAGAAGAGTCATAGATTAACAGACCGTATTATTATTATTATTATGGTTGTTGTTATAACAATAATTTATATACTAAAAGAAGTACTGTACCATATGTCAGTCTCAGAACCAAATGAGGGGGGAAAAAAACAGGAAGTGAAAATTGTCTATTTATGTCTATTTTTTTGTGTGAAAATTTACAAATTTCCTTTTTATTTTCATTAGATCACATGCAGTATTTCAAATACACAAAACAAAATGAAAGCTTGTTTTCTAACTCCTGGCAGTCTTCCAATAAGTGCTTTCAATTTCCACCTCAACATTCACATGAAAACAAAACTATTAAAGCAACAGAATGTTCCATTTGTTTTCACCCTGTCATGCTTTTAACGATCTTGCTGTGACTGTGCTTTATTGTAGGGCAGCTGAGCGTATCGGCCTCGGACAGCGGTGGTTACCCAAAACTTTGGTGTGCTTTGAGTGATGGGAAGGTGGTGGTGTTTGATGCAGCCAGCTGGTCTCTGCAGCAGAGCTGCATTCAAGTGGGGACCTCCCGCCTAGTAAGGGACTTTCCCACTTTTCTTAGTGTTTCCCAATTAATAAAAACGTGATGACATTCTGTACTGCGTTCATTTAGGAGAAGGTTGAGGGGGGAAAAGAAAAGAAAAAAATATAACCAGAATGTATGAATAAACTAATTGGCTTGATTTTGCATGTTGTACCATTCGGTAGCTTACAGCTTCACTTTATTGTAGAGCCTCCGAGGTGTGAAGAATTTTTTTTAGGAAGGCGTGCTTACAAAATAATATATTGAGGAGACAATTTAATATTACATATTACTGTACATGTGACATATTACCAAAATCTACAAAATCTTGGGCTAAAATCACATGACGGCCATAACTTGTGGTCAGACATAATTCAAAGTGTTCACTGAAGGTGATGCAATGGTATGCATGTCGCAATGCTGCTGACAGTAAGACATTATGCATCATTTCAAAGTAGAAGTAAAGTGGAATGTTAATATTATGAATCACCTCTATACTTAGGTTCCTGTTGTTTTTGTTTGTTTGTTTTTTGGTTAGTTTTTTTTTGGTCTTGCTCCATTTGAACATATAATGATTGGTATATTGATATTGATATAGTCTATTATATTGTATAGATATAATGCAGTTTCCTGACTCCCCCGGAGTACTACCAAATCGGTTTACAACCAAAAAAATCGCCTAAAATTTGTCTCCATTCTCCATTCAAACTCCTCCTCGGGAACACGACCCAGAAACCACCATCCGAAGCTGCCTCTATCAGCTGAACAAAGGCATGAGTGCATCGCGCAGCATCGCTTTTACTCTGCGGTCACAGATCACACACATGATAATATAATTTTGTGCAAAGTGAACTTTGCTTAGGAACTTAAGAATGTTTGTGAACCGACGTTCCACTGTATATTCATTTAAGTATGCTCAGTACTTTATGTTGCTCTTAACCAACTCCTGTTTTGGCTGGTTTAGAATTGCATGCTGGGCCTAGACCATCAGCATTTGTGGATTGGTTCTCAGGACTCGATCATTTATATAATCAACCCAAACAGCATGTCCTGCAATAAACAGCTGACGGAGCACCGCGCTGAGGTCACCGGCCTCGCCCTGGAGGAAAGGCTTGACAAATACAGGTAACTCACACCAACAACAAAGCTTGTCATGTATTTACACAAATGCCTTTCAGTCACATGAATAAGACTAGTATATTATTAGTACGTTGTTGTTTTTTTAACAACAAAAAGGCAGTAAAAACTATTCGTGACCCACCTAACAAGGGAGCGCATTTACTAATGGCTGTTCTTTTTTTTTTTTTTAATTGTCTCACTGAAAAACAAATCCTGATTTTCATATGTCGGCTTGGATCCAGAGTGTCTTTGTTCCATCAGCAAACAATTTTTTTTTTTATGCATCTTGAGTGTCAGGACTTTGAGATAGAGACATTAGAGTCATCCATTTGTGCAATATAAAAGAAATAGCAGACTAGGTATTGGACTTATCATTCCTCAATATCATTTCCACATTTTTTTTATTTGGTTTAACAGTATGAACATGAAACCTGCATGAAACTTGATTAATACATCGTTTGACTAATATACAAAGAATTAAAGCATATCAGTAATCATTTTATAAGTTCTTTCATTTTGGAGGAATGTCATTTTGTCTTAAAATTCATATTTAAGATTTACTTGAGTATCTATTAGGGTGTCTGTAAGGATTTTGAAAGAAGTGCATCTTACCACAAAGGTCATTAATCCTAAAGGAGAGATGGAATGAAGCATCAATAAAGAAAGTAAAATTATTATATTTTTGCTACATCAGCAGAATAAAATGTTTCACCAGAAATAAAATCAAACGTCTTTAAAAAACAAACAAATAAAAACTCCCTCTCTACATGTTATCAGTTTTTATAGGCTATATCATACAAACACACACGTATGCATACTTCAGAACTGGCCCAGTGAAGGCACCTCAAAAAGCGGTGTTGTCTAATCAATATTCAATTTGGACACGACTCGGAGTTTGAATAGAGCTTTCTAATTCTAATCTTCTAGAAGTTTGCGTCATGTGGTTCTCAAACACCTTTGGCAAAACATCAGCCAGTTTTTAGGCTTTCTTACAGTATGTTGCTTTTTTTTCTGTAGTCTAACTTCAGCATGAAAATAATAAATGTTTCTGTTTTGGTCGTTGTTGCAGCCAGTTGCTGGCGTACTCCTGCAGTGCAGAGGGAACAGTGATCATCTGGGACGTGGCCACGCTGCAGGTGAAACGTGACATCAAACTGAATTGTGACAGACTGCAGTCCATTCAGATCCACAGTGGAAGACTATGGTGCTGTAAGTAGGTTTATTGCTTTATATAGAACTATTGTTTGGTACCATCAACTCTAGAAATAAAGGCACAGTTTTAGGAAATATTCAAATAAAAACTGTATAAATTATTTTTTTAAGGGGGGGGGAGGGTTTTTAACTTCCCTTCTCCCATGCAGTAAGGCTAAAAAATCATTACAGCAAATGCTCTAATGATAAGAAGAATGAGGTATAGATATAACAAAACATTCACACTCGGATAAAAAGCATTCTTACTAACAGCATATGAAATGTGTATTTTTCACTCGTACCTACTGCACAATTCGATCAAAGAACCACATTGCGATTATTTAGACACGTTTTGCTATTGTATTATTTAGCATTTAATTGTATTTGTCTAGGCTAACAGCAAATAATAGCAGAAATGATACCCTTAAGATGATGTTTGCCAAAAGTTATTTTCAAAAATAACAAATACTTAAATGCTTAATTGATGGCAACACGGTGGTATAATGGTTAACACTATGGTCTCGCACCTCCGAGGTCAAGAGTTCCAGGTTTCCTCCGGTTTCTCTCTTGTTTCTTCCCACAGTCCAAAGGCATGCAGATTAGGCTAATTGGCATTATTCAGTTAATCATGCAGATCTGGCCTCACTACTGCTTTTATAAAATTCAAGACATTCACTTTTCACCAAGGTCAAAAATATCCTTTTTTGTCTCTTAGCAAGCTGCGCAGCACATCATTTGTTTAAGCTAAAAATATCACTATTTGCATTTATTAGTCATTTTAAATGTTCGTTTTGATCATTTTCATGAGGAGGGAGTTGACCGTAAACTTTTGCTCACACAGCCAATCATCAGATGTCAATGTTTCAGCCATGCCAGAATTCACAGGCTGTTTTTTCAGGTGCGCGGGACTGTGTCATGGAGGTGCGGCGGAGTGGCCAACTGCATCGCAGGATATCTCTCCCTGATCACCTCAGGGGTTCAACATTTTCCTACAGCAGCTTCTTAGTCTTTAATGAGGTAAATAATACTATATATTTTTCCTGTGTTCCTTCCTACAAACCTACATCCTGCTGACCTGCCCCTTTTGAACACTGTTTATACCACTTCCTGTCTGCTGGGAAAGGCAGCGTGAGTCATAATGACAGGGACCTTTTCTTGCAATAATGGTTAACAAATGTTTGGAGCAAAATGGGAACACTTACAAATACTGCAAACTGTTAGGCAGTAATGAAATTGAAATGGATCATTATTCGTAATTCGAATAATGCATGTGATGATGCAGGATCAGTATAAAATGTATTAATGCAGTATGTTGATTTGGAAAAAGAAATGGATTGAGAAGGGAAGGAAACAGCCAATCAGAATTAACTGTCTTCCAGCTTTTCTTTAACTCAGGGATGTTACAAGGCACAAGGACTGAAACAAGCCAAAATAAAAATTGGGAGAACATGAGATAGAGAGTGATCGAGTTTAAGTGAGTGATAATGACAGACATATTTAAAGCCTTTCCTGGTAGAGTTTGAGAGTCCATGCTTGAATGCATGCACACCAACAGGCAAAGCAGCTGATATTAAAGCATATACTGTAACATATCCTATTTCCTCCTTCAGTTGTCGCAGCCAGATAATTTGGGTCTCTTAGACATGATGATGATGCATTGCTTACTTAACCTCACATTGGCATGAAAAATTGGCTCATGAGAGCTGGGGCAGGAGGTCAGGGAGGGAGAAGGCTTCAGGTGCAGCGTGATCGGCACGTTCCTCAGAAAATTATTGTGCTTACGGAATGAAGAGGGTTCCGCTGTTGGTTACTCCAACTCCAAGATTTTTTTATTTTACCACCCTTAACAAAATGCTACTCTAAGCAGTTGCCTACTTGATGTATTACAGATGTACCAGTGCTAGGTGAAAGAAGGATAGTGTATTTGCTTAACACTGGCCTCAATGGACAGATGTTTTACTGAAACAAAGAGCTTATTCTAGAGACTCCTTCCATAAATTGTTTTGCATAAAACTTTACCACATTTCAATTATAAAACTTCTTTTTAAAATGCCATTCTGGTTGTACTACACTGATCTCATTTCGCAGAAGAGTCAGATGTGGACCGGCTGCACACAAGCAGGCGAGTTGTGTTTGTGGCACCTCGCTGACCTGGAGAAGCCCTTCCAGAGGATCCAGCTGCCTGACTGCACCAGTGTCATCTGCATGATCAGAGTCAAAAACCAGGTGAGGGGGGGCACCGTTAAAAAATACAATTCACGTGCTCGGTTTTTCAGGCCTGCTAGAGTGAGAATTATCTACATTTATCTATGGACGGACAGAACGATTTAAGCACAGTATTTTTAAATACATTTTGTTTCAATACTTTAATTAGGAAAGTTAATCAGGGAATACATAAAAGTAATTAAGAAGTGTTTAATAAAATATAATATGCACATTATTTATGGTGGATATTTGGCATTTACAAAATTATTATTATTATTATTTAAAGACCGAGAATATGACACCGGATTTAAAACTTTTATGTGTGGGATTTCACATATTTATTTTTTGAATAAAGATTTTCTAAAGGAAGTAAAGAAAGCAGAATAACGCTGTCTTTTCCCGATAATGACAGTGAAACCTTGAATCACAGATGAAACTGATACCCATATTTTTTTTTCACAGTTAATATATTTATAATGCAAGTGGTATTAACTATAATAAAAAAGTTAATGTATTAAAATCAGTCCTAATTTGTTTACTTTTCTAGTTCCAAAAATACATTTCTGTTTCAAATCCAATACCTGACACTTCCAGTTTTTAGTTATAAGATCTGATCGCCGATATAAGGTTTTTAAGTTTAAGTTTTCGCCAATATCCAACCATTATTTTGGTATGGGTCCGATCCCATTACTGGGCTCAGAAGGGAATTGCCCTCTGATGATGCTTTCCTTCAGTCCAGAATCAATCCTGTATACCCTTTGAACTGGATGAGGAAGTTGGATGACACCAAGCATGTATATCATCTTGTCTATTATGTGATTCTGAACTTTAGTTTACTCTCTATGCAAAGTTTCCCATTGTTGCCCGTGACTGTGTAGGTTTCCTCCAGGCCTTCTGGTTTCCTCATACTTCCCAATGACATATTCATTGGTGATTTGTAATGAGTGTCAATGAGTGTGTTAATATGTGTGCACAGTCTCCTGAAATGTATTGGCAATCCATCCAGGATGTATTATATTGACACTTCATATCCACTCATGTTTCTGGGTTAGACTGTGGTAACAGGAGAATGAAACACTGAAGATGAATGAATGAAAAGTGTTAAATCATTTCAATGGAACATTTATGCAAAAAGCCAAGAATTGTTAAAAATATTTTTTTCTTTCCTGTCTCTTGATCAGATCTGGGTGGGAGGCCACAGTAACAGTGGGGGGAAAGCACGTGGAAAAATTTACGTTGTGGACACTGAGCGCCTCCTAGTGGAGAAGGAGTTACTGGCTCATTCGGACACTGTACAGACTCTGTGCTCGGCCGAGGACCGCTACATCCTCAGCGGTGCTGCAGTCAAGGATGGAAAGATCGCCATCTGGAAAGTGGAATAATATTTAAGTTATGTGATTTCTGTCTGGATTATTCAGAAACTTGACTGCATTACTGCGAGAACAGGCACAAGGTCACGGAATGCTGTTGTATACTAAAAGACAGAGATTTATTGAATTTTAGTGAGGTTTTTTTATTTTTTTATTCTCTATTTATTTTACATCTTGGCTTCAGGGTGAACTGCCAGCAACAAACAAGCAAAGAAGCAGACTGAAGTAGAATCTTTCTTATAACTGAAGATTCATCCAATAGTCTCAGGAAGAACTATTTAAAATGAATAACTAGACTCTCCTCACTGCCTACTGTGCTTGAATTAAGCAATGTTAACAGTATTTTGTTATCCTAGTTGTCTCCAAACTCCTCGACAAAGTAGTCCGGTGTGCTTCCAGGTTTTTATTTCAGCTACATCGAAGCTAAACCAAATTTTTGTTAGAAAACACAGGATGAATTTATTAAAGCTTGGAATAAAAATTCCTGAACATGTCAGGAGAATGCTATGGGTAGTACTTATAGTAATTATCCAAGTATTTATATGTATAAGCATTATTTGTACCTCTGTATTCTTACTGTATATATAATGTCCTGAATTAGATTTCTTCTTTCATCTTAAAACACTGTTTACTTACTCATATTTTCTTAATTTTGTAAAGTATAAAGTTTCCTCTTGTGAACTATAATGCATTGGAGGCTCTCATCCTGCTTCACTGAATTTAATTAACATTTTAACTTTTTTTTTTTTGTAATTTAGTATTATAAAATGTGCTAAGTAGAAATTCCCCATACATTTAAAAATGGCACTGGGGACAAAATTCCGAATCGGAATTCTTTGGAGTACAGAAAACACAACCACACACGACCATGAAAAAACTCCAGGGGGCAGCAGTGTGCCACTTATGCCCAATCATGACTGCAGGCGTATTTATGGCTAGTTACAAACCATGCATGTAAAATTATTCAATATACTGTATATGTATATATACTGCGCATTGTTCTAATTCAACTGTATTGTTGAGCAAATATTTTCAGTAATGTCACCACAAAGTCTAGGCCGCAGTGTGAACAGGATGTGTCTCAGGGTAACTGTTCTGCGATAGCTCCCTCTCACTGTCGCATTTGGTGTCAATATAAGACCATTTTTAGCTAATGTTTTACCAGCCATTATCGATGAATGTATTTCTTATTATTTAAATGCAGCTTACCCATGATCTGTTTCATTAGAGTGTACAGTATGCTGGCACAATGTGATGCTGTGCATGGTTTTCATCTACCTCCCTTAAACAAATGCATCCAGGATTTAATCCGCAGTCTGACTTTCAGGGAGCCGCTCCACTCCACCTTTGGGCAAGAAGATGAATTAATTAACATATGTAGTTACAAAGTAAAGGTCTTTTTGCAATTTAAAAATTAAAACTTTAAATACCCTATTTTAGAAATAAGATTTCCATAGAATTCAATATGTGTAGCTTACATTTTAGTGGGAGTTACATTGTTTTTTTTCCAATAGCATATACAGACAAGATGTCTCATCTTTGGCATATCTGGTTTTTCACCTCTGCAGATTGTTTATTTAATAATAAATACACAATTATTCAACCTAACTTCAAATACCTTATTTCAGGAATAAGATATCCATAGAATTCAATATGTGCAACTTGCATTTTAGTATGACTTCGTTTAACATTGTATGGCATGTTTAATATTTACCATTTCTATCCACTCATTCAAACAGAGAATGAAAGCTACTGACAGTCATGAACGATACACCAGTTGCACTCCTGGAATGTGAACAAAATTTCTGAGCCAGAGGTAAATGATCCTTTAAACTGGCAATAACCTTCAGTGACGTGGCTGGATTACACATTATGCTGTGTCTACTGTGACTAAGACCATAAATTGACCTTTTTAGTCAATGGAAACATAGTAGGTGCTTCTGAGAAATTGTAGCAACATATGGCTAATGTCATCAGAAATGACTCAGGATATTTTTTTTAAAGGGGCAGGAAGCAACCACAGACAGAGTTTGGGAAATCATAGCAAGCCTGTTGCAATACTACATTTTTAATAAGTAAATACCTGAATGATATGATACCACTGTTTGATCTGTAACATGATTTAAAGTCCTGGTTCTGATTAATGATTTCATACACAGAGGATTTGACATGTCTTCATGTCTTTCTTTAAAGGTTTTTTTTTTTTTAAATAAAAATGCATCATAGATTTACTCTCAACAAGTGGGTCATTGCTATGGCTTCGATTATTAACAAGAAGTTCAGAATGATCTGAATCATTGGTATTCCTGCAGAATCAATAGCAACATCATTTGCATACAAGTGATACTCAGGTCTCCAACAGCAGGACTAGGGTAACCATACAAACAAACATTAAATACTGCTGTATCTGAAACTGCTTGTGCCATTGCTCATGAAACCAAATGCTACACTTCAAAACCTTGGTGTAACCCTTAATGTCAAAAGAAATATACTGACGATACAAGACACTTACAAACTAGTGTACACTTTAATCAAGTTTAGAAATTGAGATTGTGGCATGGCTCTCCTGGCTGCACTGTTGGCTCTCCATGTAAACCCTGGCAAAAGGTAAATTAAACATCACAATTTTAAAAAGAAATCCTTTTTTGGGGGTTCCTTTTAAACATGAACATTTGTCTTTTTTTTCCATCGCTATGCTAGAACGTCTGCGTCAAGTAAGTATATTTAATAATTAAGCTTTTGAGCACAATCAAAATGTGCAAGAGTGGAGAAAAGTGCCACTGTTTCACTTTGACTACTCTTTCCAGAGCAGTCAAAGCATCCATGTATAAACAATGAAAGATGCACCTCCTTACACAGCTGCTAAATAAGTTAAGAAAAAAAGTCTATATGCCATTTTTATTTATTCAACATTGTACAAATATCAACCATTACAACAGAACAATTCTAGTATTCCTCTTCCACATCTTCGTCACAGTCTTCAGCAGAATCTGCTCCAACCTCTTCATAATCCTTTTCCAAGGCAGCCATGTCCTCTCTGGCCTCAGAGAACTCGCCTTCTTCCATTCCTTCACCAACGTACCAGTGCACAAATGCCCGCTTGGCATACATCAGGTCAAACTTGTGATCCAAGCGACTCCAGGCTTCTGCAATTGCAGTTGTGTTACTCAGCATGCATACGGCTCTTTGGACCTTAGCCAGATCACCACCAGGTACTACAGTGGGAGGTTGGTAGTTGATTCCCACCTTGAAACCGGTGGGACACCAATCCACAAACTGGATCGAGCGACGGGTCTTTATGCTGGCAATGGCAGCATTGACATCTTTAGGCACCACATCACCACGATAGAGCAAGCAACAGGCCATGTATTTGCCCCGGCGAGGGTCACATTTCACCATCTGGTTGGCTGGCTCGAAACAAGCATTTGAGATCTCCGCCACGGACAGCTGTTCATGGTACGCCTTCTCAGCAGATATAATAGGGGAGTAGGTAACCAGTGGGAAATGGATACGAGGGTACGGAACCAAATTGGTCTGGAACTCCGTTAGATCCACGTTGAGAGCACCATCAAATCGCAAAGAAGCAGTGATTGAAGAAACAATCTGTGCAATTAGTCTGTTCAGGTTGCTGTAGGATGGACGTTCTATGTCCAGATTACGTTTGCAGATGTCAAAGATGGCCTCGTTATCCACCATGAAGGAGCAGTCCGAGTGCTCAAGGGTGGTGTGAGTGGTTAAGATGGAGTTGTAGGGCTCGACGACTGCAGTGGAAACTTGGGGAGCAGGGTACACGGAGAACTCCAGCTTTGATTTTTTGCCATAGTCGACAGACAGACGCTCCATCAGCAAGGAGGTAAAACCAGATCCAGTCCCACCACCAAAGCTGTGGAAGATCAGGAATCCTTGCAGACCTGTACACTGGTCAGCCTACAAAAACAAAAAGACCATAAGGAATTTGCTGGCACAAGTGATTTTTCCATTAAAATTCCCCTCAAACAAGCAAATAATTTAACGCGATGTACCCCATTCCAGTTAGAATTGCCTCAGGTTTGCATTTTTTGCCCTCAAGAAAATTAAGATTGCAACGTCACTAACCCAAGTCACTAATCATTAAAAAGGTCTTTTAAAACACAATAGCATACCATTTTTCGCATGCGATCAAGGACAGAGTCTACTATCTCCTTGCCAATAGTGTAATGGCCACGGGCATAGTTGTTAGCTGCATCTTCTTTGCCACTGATTAGCTGCTCTGGGTGGTAAAGTTGACGATATTGTCCATTCCTGATCTCATCTGTAAGCAAGCAGTTACAATTGGGCATTAATCATAAAAACAGAACCTAAACTCCAACGGTACGACAAAATCTAATAGCTAGCAAGGTAGATCCCAGATAGCCATTTCTGAAAGAACACCATGGTACCATCACAGGACAAAACTTTCCATTCCATCCATTTGAAAGTGGACTCATTAACACCAAACACTTACCTACTACTGTTGGCTCCAGGTCAATGAAAACAGCTCGTGGAACATATTTTCCAGCTCCAGTTTCACTGAAGAAAGTACCAAAAGAAGAATCAGCCAAAGTGGTGTTGCCAGAAGTGATCCTTCCATCAGGCTGGATGCCATGCTCCAGGCAATACAACTCCCAGCAGGAATTCCCCATCTGGACTCCTGCTTGACCAATGTGCACTGAGATACACTCCCTCTGGGGATATAGGACATTGTAACCGTCAAACATCAGTCATAATACAGGTGTGAAAGTGAAGTAGATATTTCACCTTTTAATTGGAATATTACCATTTTTATCCTGAATGCTGAAGTAAAAACAGATCAGAAATAAAGAGATACTTCTTTCATGTGAAAAGTAGCACAAAGAAACCAACAACTCTGTAAACCTCGGCCACACACACACACACCGGAGGACTAGCTGCTTGCTTAAGAAAACGCAGCTATTACCGCTTGCCTAACTTTATAACAGGTGACGGCAATATGGGGGCGTGGTCTTTCAATTAAGACCGGAAGTAAATGCGGAACTGATTTCCCTTAAAGGAGAATCCCGGAACGCTCTTGACACACGTATGGAAATACGCTTTATGAAATAGAGAGAGAGAGAGAGAGAGAAAGAAAGAAAAAAAAAAAATTGTCGCTATAACTTTCCTAGTCTCAGTATGCACAACATGGGGGATTTGGGATTCATCTTTAATTTGAAGTAGTGAAAATGGTGGGAAAAAAAGATTTAATGCTTAAAACAAGGCTTCTGGCACAAACTGCAGATTTAAAAAAAATTGTAAAACTCAGATTTAGATAATACGAGGGTTGGTGAAAAATCATTTTCATTTGGTCGCACTGTATTATCAGTGCTTTCCATTCAAGGCTAGTGTCTCCCCAGTCATTGCTGTGCAGGTGTGAACATGTTGCATCAATTCATTTGTAACTGCAGTGTAAGCAAAAATGGATGTCCCACTTGTGATTTGCACAAAAGAAGAGCAGTGTTGAATGATTTTGTGTGTGTGTGTGTGTGTGTGTGTGGTCTGAGGGTGTACCTGGTGCCGCTGTTTATCGAAGACTTTGTGTGCAGTATGAAGAAAGTGTTTTTATATGAATGGATAGAGAAGTTTAAGGAAGGTCACAGAAAATCATTACTGGTGACAGGACATAGATTCATTACTATGAGCCTGAGAGTAAACAGAAGAGTATGGAACGGACATGCAAGTTCCATGAACACAGAGGTAGGAATCGAATCCAGACCCTGAGGTGCAAGGTAACCGTGCTATCAACTAAGTCACCTTGCCACCCATGGGTAAACAGATAGCCAATAGAAGTGACTGAGCAGTTGGAAATGTAGTAGATGCAATAGATGGTGATAATGATATAACCACATTAGACTTTTTTCATTTTACATAGGGACATGATATATACTACAGTTTATTTTAAATGTCATTTTGTAGGCTCCTTTTCTAACAAATTAAGAGAAATAATCAAGCCTTGATTACTGTAATGCCTAGAAGATGCATTACATTTTATTTGCCAAACTTGTATCACAAATAGTACTTTTTTTTTAACACAATTTTAAAGCAGAACCTACTGTACGTATATACAGACCATTGAGAAATGAGGGAGGAGATATGGTTCTTTTAAGCTGTGGGGGAAAATGATTTTTCGGGCCTGATCCAGACAGAAGGGTGACCATGCAGCAACAGAAAAATATTCTGATTACCTCACAAATTAATTTCTGATGCACGTGGTCTTTTTCGGATAATGATGTCCCTGTCCACAGAACATGCAGGCACGCTGAATGGCTTGATGAGGCTAAAATTTATGTGCTGTTGGCAAGCTTTAGGGAAAATGGTATTCATCTTTCCTGCAGAGTTCCCGAGATGAGTAGAATCTAAGTTAATGTACATTGAAGCTGTTCTTAAGATTTACAGAGGGCCTACAGCAAAAGTAAAGCATTGATACTTTTGCCATCCTCCCCCAAAGGATATGAACCCATCCCCCCGCCCAATTACAGAAATCAGATTAATCACATTGATATAATGGGGTGTCCCCGAACTGTTGGCTTGAAGTTGGAAGCATGTGGTAAAGGATATTGTATAATTGACCACAAATGTCTTTGTTTAGGCTACAGCAGCATTCATTTTAATTCACTGGTCTAATTCCAAAATCTGTTCCAGCAAGACAATGCTCAAACAGGTATGCAATGGCATGCCATTATTGGTGTCGAAGAAATTAAGTGCCATACACAAACCCTGACCTCAACCCACCACCAGTGTTCCAAAGGTTAGGAGAAACCTTACTTGAGTGGAAGCAGGTACAGATGCAAATTGCTTTAGCCATAACTGGAGAACAAAATCCAGTCTTTAACTACAGAAGACTGGAAATTGCCAATAATCATGTTCACATCTTTCAGAGCAATATTTGTATACCTTTACAAATTAGCACAGTTAATTTTAGAACACTTTCAAATGTATGCCACAACCAACTGAATTACAAATCAAAGTCTGCATGCTGATTTTTATTTATTCAACATTGTAAAAAAAAAAAAAAAAAAAAAAAAAAAAACGAACCACCATTACAACAGAACAATTCTAGTACTCCTCTTCCACATCTTCATCACAGTCTTCAGCAGAATCTGCTCCAACCTCTTCATAATCCTTTTCCAAGGCAGCCATGTCCTCTCTGGCCTCAGAGAACTCGCCTTCTTCCATTCCCTCACCAACGTACCAGTGCACAAATGCCCGCTTGGCATACATCAGGTCAAACTTGTGATCCAAGCGACTCCAGGCTTCTGCAATTGCAGTTGTGTTGCTCAGCATGCATACGGCTCTTTGGACCTTAGCCAGATCACCACCAGGTACTACAGTGGGAGGCTGGTAGTTGATTCCCACCTTGAAACCGGTGGGACACCAATCCACAAACTGGATCGAGCGACGGGTCTTTATGCTGGCAATGGCAGCATTGACATCTTTAGGCACCACATCACCACGATAGAGCAAGCAACAGGCCATGTATTTGCCCCGGCGAGGGTCACATTTCACCATCTGGTTGGCTGGCTCGAAACAAGCATTTGAGATCTCCGCCACGGACAGCTGCTCATGGTACGCCTTCTCAGCAGATATAATAGGGGAGTAGGTAACCAGTGGGAAATGGATACGAGGGTACGGAACCAAATTGGTCTGGAACTCCGTTAGATCCACGTTGAGAGCACCATCAAATCGCAAAGAAGCAGTGATTGAAGAAACAATCTGTGCAATTAGTCTGTTCAGGTTGCTGTAGGATGGACGTTCTATGTCCAGATTACGTTTGCAGATGTCAAAGATGGCCTCGTTATCCACCATGAAGGAGCAGTCCGAGTGCTCAAGGGTGGTGTGAGTGGTTAAGATGGAGTTGTAGGGCTCGACGACTGCAGTGGAAACTTGGGGAGCAGGGTACACGGAGAACTCCAGCTTTGATTTTTTGCCATAGTCGACAGACAGACGCTCCATCAGCAAGGAGGTAAAACCAGATCCAGTCCCACCACCAAAGCTGTGGAAGATCAGGAATCCTTGCAGACCTGTACACTGGTCAGCCTACAAAAACAAAAAGACTATAAGGAATTTGCTGGCACAAGTGATTTTTCCATTAAAATTCCCCTCAAACAAGCAAATAATTTAATGCGATGTACCCCATTCCAGTTAGAATTACCTCAGGTTTGCATTTTTTGCCCTCAAGAAAATTAAGGTTAGTGACGCTGCAATCATTAAAAAGGTCTTTTAAAACACAATAGCATACCATTTTTCGCATGCGATCAAGGACAGAGTCTACTATCTCCTTGCCAATAGTGTAATGGCCACGGGCATAGTTGTTAGCTGCATCTTCTTTGCCACTGATTAGCTGCTCTGGGTGGTAAAGTTGACGATATAGTCCATTCCTGATCTCATCTGTAAGCAGGCAGTTACAATTGGGCATTAATCATAAAAACAGAACCTAAACTCCAACGGTATGACAAAATCTAATAGCTAGCAAGGTAGATCCCAGATAGCCATTTCTGAAAGAACACCATGGTACCATCACAGGACAAAACTTTCCATTCCATCCATTTGAAAGTGGACTCATTAACACCAAACACTTACCTACTACTGTTGGCTCCAGGTCAATGAAAACAGCTCGTGGAACATATTTTCCAGCTCCAGTTTCACTGAAGAAAGTACCAAAAGAAGAATCAGCCAAAGTGGTGTTGCCAGAAGTGATCCTTCCATCAGGCTGGATGCCATGCTCCAAGCAATACAACTCCCAGCAGGAATTCCCCATCTGGACTCCTGCTTGACCAATGTGCACTGAGATACACTCCCTCTGGGGATATAGGACATTGTAACCATCAAACATCAGTCATAATACCTGTTAAAGGGAAGTAGATTTCATTAACCATTTAGTTAGAATATTACCATTTTTGATCCTCAGTGCTGAAGTAAAACAGAGATAGTTAGAGAGATATTTATTTTATCTGAAAAGTAACAAAAACAACCAGCTAGGTAATGCTCAGAGATTACACATCACAGAAACAAGAGAAATAACTACTTAAACAAACACTGCTACTTCAATCATCTGAGCTAACTTTATAACAGGTGACCACAATCTTATGGGTGTGGTCTTTCAATTAAGACCAGAAGTAAAAGCAGAACGATGCATAAAAACACCCTTGACACACATAGATGCAAATACTCTTAATAAAGAAGAAAGCATTGGATTTGGATTCTATAATAAACATGTAGCCTACACTTAAGAGCCATTTGGGATTCTGTCTATACATACTGTAAAATATGCTAAATTTAATTACATTGACAAGTGTAAACACCCACTTATGATGACAAAATGCTTCAACTAGTTAGCTTATATTATGAGTGATATAATGGGGTGTCCCCGAACTGTTGGCTTGAAGTTGGAAGCATGTGGTAAAGGATATTGTATAATTGACCACAAATGTCTTTGTTTAGGCTACAGCAGCATTCATTTTAATTCACTGGTCTAATTCCAAAATCTGTTCCAGCAAGACAATGCTCAAACAGGTATGCAATGGCATGCCATTATTGGTGTCGAAGAAATTAAGTGCCATACACAAACCCTGACCTCAACCCACCACCAGTGTTCCAAAGGTTAGGAGAAACCTTACTTGAGTGGAAGCAGGTACAGATGCAAATTGCTTTAGCCATAACTGGAGAACAAAATCCAGTCTTTAACTACAGAAGACTGGAAATTGCCAATAATCATGTTCACATCTTTCAGAGCAATATTTGTATACCTTTACAAATTAGCACAGTTAATTTTAGAACACTTTCAAATGTATGCCACAACCAACTGAATTACAAATCAAAGTCTGCATGCTGATTTTTATTTATTCAACATTGTAAAAAAAAAAAAAAAAAAAAAAAAAAACGAACCACCATTACAACAGAACAATTCTAGTACTCCTCTTCCACATCTTCATCACAGTCTTCAGCAGAATCTGCTCCAACCTCTTCATAATCCTTTTCCAAGGCAGCCATGTCCTCTCTGGCCTCAGAGAACTCGCCTTCTTCCATTCCCTCACCAACGTACCAGTGCACAAATGCCCGCTTGGCATACATCAGGTCAAACTTGTGATCCAAGCGACTCCAGGCTTCTGCAATTGCAGTTGTGTTGCTCAGCATGCATACGGCTCTTTGGACCTTAGCCAGATCACCACCAGGTACTACAGTGGGAGGCTGGTAGTTGATTCCCACCTTGAAACCGGTGGGACACCAATCCACAAACTGGATCGAGCGACGGGTCTTTATGCTGGCAATGGCAGCATTGACATCTTTAGGCACCACATCACCACGATAGAGCAAGCAACAGGCCATGTATTTGCCCCGGCGAGGGTCACATTTCACCATCTGGTTGGCTGGCTCGAAACAAGCATTTGAGATCTCCGCCACGGACAGCTGCTCATGGTACGCCTTCTCAGCAGATATAATAGGGGAGTAGGTAACCAGTGGGAAATGGATACGAGGGTACGGAACCAAATTGGTCTGGAACTCCGTTAGATCCACGTTGAGAGCACCATCAAATCGCAAAGAAGCAGTGATTGAAGAAACAATCTGTGCAATTAGTCTGTTCAGGTTGCTGTAGGATGGACGTTCTATGTCCAGATTACGTTTGCAGATGTCAAAGATGGCCTCGTTATCCACCATGAAGGAGCAGTCCGAGTGCTCAAGGGTGGTGTGAGTGGTTAAGATGGAGTTGTAGGGCTCGACGACTGCAGTGGAAACTTGGGGAGCAGGGTACACGGAGAACTCCAGCTTTGATTTTTTGCCATAGTCGACAGACAGACGCTCCATCAGCAAGGAGGTAAAACCAGATCCAGTCCCACCACCAAAGCTGTGGAAGATCAGGAATCCTTGCAGACCTGTACACTGGTCAGCCTACAAAAACAAAAAGACTATAAGGAATTTGCTGGCACAAGTGATTTTTCCATTAAAATTCCCCTCAAACAAGCAAATAATTTAATGCGATGTACCCCATTCCAGTTAGAATTACCTCAGGTTTGCATTTTTTGCCCTCAAGAAAATTAAGGTTAGTGACGCTGCAATCATTAAAAAGGTCTTTTAAAACACAATAGCATACCATTTTTCGCATGCGATCAAGGACAGAGTCTACTATCTCCTTGCCAATAGTGTAATGGCCACGGGCATAGTTGTTAGCTGCATCTTCTTTGCCACTGATTAGCTGCTCTGGGTGGTAAAGTTGACGATATAGTCCATTCCTGATCTCATCTGTAAGCAGGCAGTTACAATTGGGCATTAATCATAAAAACAGAACCTAAACTCCAACGGTATGACAAAATCTAATAGCTAGCAAGGTAGATCCCAGATAGCCATTTCTGAAAGAACACCATGGTACCATCACAGGACAAAACTTTCCATTCCATCCATTTGAAAGTGGACTCATTAACACCAAACACTTACCTACTACTGTTGGCTCCAGGTCAATGAAAACAGCTCGTGGAACATATTTTCCAGCTCCAGTTTCACTGAAGAAAGTACCAAAAGAAGAATCAGCCAAAGTGGTGTTGCCAGAAGTGATCCTTCCATCAGGCTGGATGCCATGCTCCAAGCAATACAACTCCCAGCAGGAATTCCCCATCTGGACTCCTGCTTGACCAATGTGCACTGAGATACACTCCCTCTGGGGATATAGGACATTGTAACCATCAAACATCAGTCATAATACCTGTTAAAGGGAAGTAGATTTCATTAACCATTTAGTTAGAATATTACCATTTTTGATCCTCAGTGCTGAAGTAAAACAGAGATAGTTAGAGAGATATTTATTTTATCTGAAAAGTAACAAAAACAACCAGCTAGGTAATGCTCAGAGATTACACATCACAGAAACAAGAGAAATAACTACTTAAACAAACACTGCTACTTCAATCATCTGAGCTAACTTTATAACAGGTGACCACAATCTTATGGGTGTGGTCTTTCAATTAAGACCAGAAGTAAAAGCAGAACGATGCATAAAAACACCCTTGACACACATAGATGCAAATACTCTTAATAAAGAAGAAAGCATTGGATTTGGATTCTATAATAAACATGTAGCCTACACTTAAGAGCCATTTGGGATTCTGTCTATACATACTGTAAAATATGCTAAATTTAATTACATTGACAAGTGTAAACACCCACTTATGATGACAAAATGCTTCAACTAGTTAGCTTATATTATGAGTGATAACGTACTGTGTCTAGAATAAATCATTTGCAAAAAAAAATATATATATAAAAAATACATCACAATCATGCACAGTTTTTCAGTGAATGCTTTATTTTATATAAACAAGAATATAAAAATATTCCGCTCCTGTCTCCTGATTGGATACAACTGCTTTATTTCTCAAAACAGTGAATGTAGATAATGGGTTACACTCTCTCATACTTATTCACTTATTGTCTATACCGCTTATCCTGTACAGGGTCGCAGGAGGACTGGAGCCTGTCCCAACGAAAACGAGGCACAAGGCAGGGTACACAATGTACACTGCTGACTCACAACTGTCTAGCGACACACAGTTCTAATCACATCATCAAGTTTACTGATGACACGACCGTGGTGGGTCTCATTAGCAAGAACGACGAGTCAGCATACAGAGAGGAAGTGCAGAGGCTAACGGACTGGTGTAAGGACAACAACCTGTCTCTGAATGTTGACAAGACAAAGAAGATGGTTGTTGACTTTAGGAGGACACGAAGTGACCATTCTCCGCTGAGCATCAACGGCTCCTCGGTGGAGATCGTCGAAAGCACCAAATTCCTGGGTGTCCACCTGGAGAAGGACCTGGTCCCACAACACCAGCTCCCTGCTCAAGAAAGCCCAACAGCGTCTCTTCTTCCTGAGAAGGCTGAGGAAGGCCCAGCTTCCACCGCCGATCCTGACCACCTTCTATAGAGGGACTATCGAGAAGCATCTTGAGCAGCTGCATCACTGTCTGGTTTGGGAATTGCGCCAAATCGGACCGCAAGACCCTACAGTGGATAGTGAGAACAGCAGAGAAGATCATAGGGGTCGTACTTCCCTCTATCGAGGGCATCTACACCACACGCTGCATCCGCAAAGCCACCAGCATTGTGGCTGATTGGACACACCCATCTCACACACTCTTCACCCTCCTGCCATCTGGAAAAAGGTACCGAAGCATTCGAGCACAAACATCCAGACTGTGCAACAGCTTTTTTCCACAAGCCACCCATCTACTCAACAAAAGAGTCTAGACTGATAAACACACACACACACACACACACACACATTATCACTCAGCTTAACTCAACTACCTCAAAACATTGAGACTGGACTGACTAATCAACACAAGCGCAAACACACTGATCTACACTACCAAACTACTGTACACACCAACCTGTAAATGCTCTTTTGCACAATATTCATTACTGGATTACTTTTTGCAATAACTTTTTTAAATTCTTGCTGCTACGTTAAGGAACATTTACTGTTCTCCACTACCTCAATTCACCACCACCTCACCACCTTCACCACCTCAACACCACAGAGTATTATGTTATGTTATGTCACTTTTGTTTACATTTGCACATGCACTTTATGTTGTCTGTATTTATATTTAAAAAAAATTTGAGTTGGCTAGTTAGTTTTTGTTAATTTTTGTTGTAAATTCATGTTGTCAGGACAATCTGTCTTGTCTCCGCTAGCCAGCTAACTAGGTCTCTTAGTTAGCTAGTTTAGTCTTCCTGTTAATCTATGTTGTAAATTTATGTTGCATTTAATACCTTGGTCCTGGAGGATCGCTGTTTCGTTTCACTGTGTACTAACTGTATATGGTTGAAGTAACAATAAAGCCTACTTGAACTTGAACTTGGATGCGAATCTGTCGCAGGGCACACAAACACTCACACTTATTCACACACAACTGGCAATTTATAAACGCCAATAAGAAAAATCTGCATGTATTTGGACTGTGGAGGAAACCGGAGTATCTGGAGAAATTCCACCAAGAATGGTTAGAAGCATGCACTCCAAGTACACAGCCTGAGGTGGGATTCAAAACCTCAACCCTGAAGGTGTGAGGCTAACCATTATGCCACTCTTGCACATACTGTAAAGGAGTGTGAAAACATATTTTATGGTATTAATATCTGCAACTGTATGTAACAAAGAATTTACCTACAAGCAGCAAACTAACTTTACCATATAATAAAAGTGTTTTCTTTTTTACATAACTTTGTTACAATGCAAAGTTTTTTTAAGAGCAATTTTTTTTTTTAAAGAAAAAATGCTTTTAAATCATTCTGTTAAAAATGCTCATCTGTCACACTCTTTCAGGCCTCTTCGACACTGACAAGCAAGCAATGTGATTAATTTTTATTGCATCATTCCATCAGAAAACGTTGCATTTGAAAAATTGTAGTGATGTTAAATTTATAAATGAGATGAAAATAAGGAATGGAGAAAAGAATAGAAAGCCAGTACACAGAGGCACTGGTAATGCAGAGCTTCCAATGATTCAGAACACTTTAAATATTAAAAGAGTAGATGCCATTAAGCGATGGTTCACCATTTACCACATCAATCACACCACTTCCAATCCAACCAAGCAACCCATCCCATCCCACATATTGCTCATGGCACACCCTCTCTCTAACACACATGCACAAAAACTCAAATAAATATACAGTTCACAATACACACACACTTGAGTGAGAGTCTATTTTCAGTATCAAAGGGACTCAACCAGCTTCAGCTTCAACAAAAGCAGTCATGCATATTCAGTGTGCTGTTTTCTGTAAATACTAGGCCCCGCTCATTCAAATCTCTCAAAAAAGCTAGACCTTGAACTCAGCATTGACAACCACAAGGTTTAATTAGATTTTCTAAATTATTTTTAATGCAAAACATTAGGTTGTGCCACAACATAAAATCTAGGTTAATGTAAATCTGTTTTCAGCTTGTTCTTACATACAGTATACTGTACATGAACTTTTAAACTAAAGCAAACAAACATGGCCTTTAGGTTCATTATATTAATCTTGAGTCTTTAAATGAAATGAAAGCAAATTAAAATGCTGACATCTACAAATTTTATTACTACTGAATTCACTTGACAACAGCACTCTTACACCCAGAGATATTAATACTAACCGATAAGTACATGCCAGGGTACATGTATGTTTGCTAGAAAAAAACAGAGCTCAAAATGTTGGCTGGAATTTCTGATGGAAGTGTGAAGTCCCTCACTCATGCACAACAAGATATGAGGTGAAAGAAGCCAATGAAAAATCTTTCTTATAATCTTTTCTCAATGTTGACTTTGTCTGCCAGTATAACTGTTGTAGCATTAGTTGAAGCCAGAAACCCGTTTGAAATGTACAGTAATACATGAAAATATATGAATTTCCAGTATGTGTCGTATATGCCATATGAAATAATATGGTCTTTTTTTATATATACAGCAAACTGTACATATGCAGTATGTATACATAAAAGCAGATATCATTAATACTGTGCAAAAGTCTTGAGCGACCCCTCATTTCTTCATATTTTGCTTATAAAAGAGCTTCAAAGTAAGGTTTTTTTTTTCGAGTCTGTGTGTGTGTGCCTCGTGATGGATTGAATGATTGGGGCACAGTACAAACATGCGTAATAATTACTGGTGGATTTTGGCACACCTGGAATGTGATTAACAGAGAACCTGAGTAAAACCACATGAAAGACTGACTGAGTTCATGACAGGGTGCTGTCGTGTAAAATCGTGTATGCTTAGCCACCTACTTTGTGCACTGATGATCAAATGTCACCGAGATATTTAATATTGACATATTAAAATACATTTTCTAGTTAAGTATTTTTTATGCCAAAATGTATGTTTACTACCCAGACCGCCTACTATAGGAACTGTATTTATTCATTAATTTATACTCAGGAAGCACTGTGATCATAGATAGTGCACATTTACACTTGGAAATATTTGTGGAGCCTGTTTTCATTCATTCATATACAGTATTATCCTGTTCATCCTGTACAGGCTGTGGCGGGGCTGGAGTCTATTCCAGGAGACTTTGGCCACTAGACGGGGTACACCCTGGACAGGGTGCCAATCCATTGCAGGGCACGCATGCAAGCACACACTACATGGGAATTAGCCTAATCTGAATGTCTTTGGACTGAATGTGTGTGGACCGGAGTACACAGAGGAAACTCACCCACACTGTGCAGCCTCACCATGTTTCAGATATGCAGGACATATTCATCTTCATTCATGCTCTATACCGCTTATCGCGTAAAGGCCGAAACGGCAAGCCTGGAGTCTTTCCCAGGAGACTTCGGGCACTAGGCGGGGTACACCCTGGATAGGGTGCCACTCCTTCGCAGGGCACACATGCACACCACCCAAACTACCGTATGAGCAATTTGGGCTTGCTGGGTAACCTAATCTACATGTTTTTAGACTGTGGTAGGAAACCGGAGTACCCGGAGGAAACCCACCAAACACAGAGAGAACAAGCAAACTCCATGCACACAAACCATCGAAGGTGGAGGTGTGAGGCCACAATGCTAACCACTACGCCACCATGCCGCCTCACCATGTTTCAGATATACATTTTAGATTTGACTAAATATTGTAGGACTCTTACTGTATATTGAACATTTGTGATGTATACATATGTAAATAATAAACATTCTGTCAATAAGGAATTCTGTCAATGTAAGCATCCAGGTTATTAGAGTTGGGACTCGACCACTGTGTGCTGGTCAGAGGGGTGTAGTTGGAGAGGATGGGTTGCTATGCGGCCGCCATGTTGGAATATTCGATTCCCGAGGAAAGGCGGGGGGGGGGGGAAAGAGAATCAAGGAACGACTGTGAGTCGGGAGTGCTGGAGAAGCGCACACGGGATCTCCGGTGTCGTTGATATTGGAATATAATCACAGCTTTTACACAGCTTTTGAGTGAGGTGACACCTGGAAGACCGAACAGGTACCACACGTGAAGGAAAAGCAGGTGAGGTGATGAGTATTATTTCGGGAAAACCCATTCAAAGTGGTTCGGTTCATGTGTGAATGTTAAGGAATCGCTGTTGGTGTTTTTCTTTTAAACATTGTAACCAGTGTAGCGGTGTTTTAATAGACAACAAAGACTTTGTTTTGTCAGTGCGAAACACTGTTTTAAGCTTTTCAGAGTTTGAGGGAAAACATTGGCTTTTATGAGGTATGAGTTCCGGCTGTAAATGTGTGATATTTTGAAAATAACCGTTACATTGTTACTAAATGTTACATTGAATCGGGCGCGTGCTTAGTCATTCAGAACACCGTCATGTTTTATTTCTTCACGAGCCCAATCCTGTCGCTTCAGGTCAAAATGGTCGCTAGGTAAAAGTTAGATAAGCGCGTTCTCCATGAGCTCCTTCTTCAGCTGTTGGGTTCAGATGTGCTCTGGCACCCCCCCTCTCTCTCTCTCTCTCTCTCTCTCTGATTTTCCCCGTGTCCCGGGGCGGTGCTATACACTCAGGCCCGCTTTATTTATAGCTTTAGGCGTTCAAGGTTTCTCCTCATTCCTGCCATTTCCCACTCAGTCTATATTTTATACCTAAAAACACCTACTATTCCATGAAGATAAAGTGGTTTTTAAAAAGCGTCACTGGCCAAAATGTCTACAGAGGAGGTAAATCTCCGTCCTGAGGTTCTCACCTACACTTCTAGTTCATGTTCCCACCCGGTGTAACGACAAATTGGCCAGGCGTCCCACCATAGGTTCTGCGCATGCGCTTTGCCACACGCCTAAATTCATGCTCGTTCACGTGGATGTTGTCAGATCGAAAGCCTGTCAAAATATGATGACTATATGTGTGAGGTGTCTTCTGATAATGTCACAGTGTCGAAGTAGACAAATTATAGATGGGAGACAAAGCAGTTGTTTCATCCTGAGTGTCAGGGAAATCCCTTAAAAAAATAAAAACTTTTTGCCATGGTCATATTGTGCACAAAAAGTCCTTTTTTCCTTCATCACAGAAATATATAACCTCTCTCTCTCTCTCTCTCTCTCTCTCTAGATAGATAGATAGATATATAGGTTGCATGGTGGCGTAGTGTGTAGCGCTGTGGCCTCGCACATCCAGGGTCAAGGGTTCGATTCACACCTTAGGTCTGTGTACATGGAGTTTGCATGTTTTCCCTGTGCTTTTCCTCCAAACCCTCATGGGAAATGTTCCAGGCTTCCTGCTCCCCATATGTATATATATATATGTCTGTATATGCACGACATGGTGGTATGGATATGGAGGCACGGTGGCTTAGTGCTGTCGCCGTTCACCTGCAGGTTCGATTCCCGCCTCAGGGTGGAGTTTGCATGTTCTTTCTGTGCTTGGTAGGTTTTCTCCAGGTACTTTGACTTCCTCCCACAGTCCAAAGTCAAGCAGATTAGGCTAATTGAAGTTCCCAGATTGCCCGTGGTTTGTATGAGCATGTTAGTGTGTGCATGTGTGTTCCCTGCAATGGATTGACACCACGTCCAGGGAGTACCCTGCCTCGCGCCCTAAGTCCCCCACAACCTTGTATATGAGATGAAGCTGTATAGAAGATGAGTGAGTGTTTGTGTGTGTATGCTACAAGACCTACTATTTCCCTGTAAAAGTGTATATATAAATAGCATTTTTTTTACCTGGTTTATTTAGATTTTATTTTATCTTTTTTTTTTTTTTTTTTTTTCTTTATGATTAGTTACGATTTATTTAATCTAATCTTTCGGTCCTGAGCTCAGGTTACTATTTGTGAAAGTTTTTATGTTGTGTTCATCATGATTCTTCGGTTTTCTCCAAACCAAGAACACACTTGGTTTAGGACTACTGAAGTTGACGTCTTTTTGAAATATTTTGCAAAATGTATAACAAAAAAAAAACTAAAATGTTGCATAAAACAACTTGTTGCATATAACAAATAGAGTTATGTAAATTTTTGTGATGAGCTCATTTGCATGTTACATATGTTGCTAAAAGGTAAATGCACAGGGCTTACAATTTAATCAGGTGGCTCTTTAGATATGAATGAAGTCACATGAAACGTAAATGGAGTCTAAGATTAATCATGATTTTGTGCTAAACCTCAGAGTTAAAGGAGATACCCGAATATGTACAGTCTTTATTTAGGGCTTGGCTTTGCTTATTGCCTAAAGGAAAGTATAACGATTCATGTAAAGAATGCATCCTTCAGGTTGCACTGATTATAAGTGGACAGGAAGGGGGTCGTGTTTATAACAGGATGTCTAAATTAGTGGTGTGTGTGTGTGTGTGTGTGTGTGTTTGATATTGCAGTAAGTGCTGCACTTTACTCTGAATTGTTCAGATCCCTCACTGCGTCCCTCAGGATGCTTCAGGAAGACGCCTTTTTCCTTCCAGTGGCTGTGGTAACTCTGTGTGTGTGTGTGTGTGTGTGTGAGAGAGAAAGAGATTGAAAGAGGATGTTTCAATGCGGTTGAGTCAGATCTTCCTAATACTCTGTTTCTGAGGTTCAGGTCTCATCCTGTCATGGTTTCATTTCAAGAAAAATTGTAATTTACAAGAGAAGTGTTTTTTTTTTTTTTTTTTTTTGTAGAGTTTAAAAGCTCTATTTTTCACCATAATGTGAAAACTTAGTCATTGACTCCAATAATAAGCTAATTCTATCCAGTTGTTTTCTATTTGTAATGACTTTTGTGGTTGCTATATTGCCTGGAAACTCTGTTTAATACGTTTTCAAAGTCCTGACATATGCACGTCATAAACGAACATTCTGGCTGTGAATCATTCCCGATTACCCCACAGTCTGTCCATGTAATTATTATCTCCTCAGTCAGCACAAGACACAAACTGCAAGCTTAGAACAAGGCTTGACGTGAAGGTGTCAAAATGTTGAAGTGGGGTAAAGTATTGTTATTGAAATTCACCGAACCATTGTTTGCACTCTATGCTGATGATGCTACTGATACTATTTATTACCACTTATTGTAGTAAATATAAACACTATAATTAGGTATGGGAACCACAAGTGATCGCGTGATACAATACTATAACGGTACCTAGGTACCAATTTGATTTATATTTCGATGCTGTAAGTATCACAATTTTATAAATATCTAAATGTATTAATATTTATATTCATTAATGTATTATATTTTTTAAATTATAAAAAAAATTTTTAAACAGCTTTGCAACGGAAATGAACATGAGTAATTAAATGTAGCCAAATTTTTACTGAGCAACACGCATCTCTGTCATGTTGTCCAGCATAATTGTAACGTATCTGAAAATGTGTCAATAGTTTAGAGAGTACCACCTGTAAAATCATAAATCATAAAAATCATAAAATTAAACACGTTAAATTTTTTTTGGCGGACCTGGCAGAACTTCGCGGAACATCGGCGGCCAATCGCGGCGGCTCACGGTGCCTAACGCTGCATCTCACCGCATGGTTGAGATAGGGGTATTAGCGTGCTCACCCTTTTGGAGCACAGCCGTATTCAACCAACAACATATGTAGCTGCAACACCGCACAAGCAGCAGACCACCATGGAGAGGTACTCTGCATCAGTGCCTTATGACAAAGAATCTAAACGGTACAAAGATATAACAGAGGCAGTGGCATATCATATAGCCAAAGACATGCTTCCGCTTAGCACTGTCGAGAAGCCAGGTTATAAAAAGCTTATACTAAACTAAATTCTCAGGTTTCTCTGTTTATATTTAACACTTTGCACTATTTTATTACACTTTTCTTAAATTTTTTCACTTTGCACCTTAAATGTTTATAATATTTGATATATAATATCCGAGTTTTCCATGATTGTTGACATTTGTCTTAAGAACTGAGGGGATTATGATCAGAGGAAGGTTAAGTTTAAAATAAAAATGTTTAAATGTAATATATTTTTCTCCTGGTTCTTATTTTAAATGGGTCATAAAAAATATCAATAATTATCGATATCGACCGATATGAAACACTGACATCGTGATACAGTTTTCAGCCATATCGCCCAGCCCTATTTACCGCCCTTAAGTCTCAAAACTCTACTTGACAGTGACGCTTGCGCGGCTGATAGCACACACGTGAATTTCATGACTAACTTGCGCTTGCGACGTGAGATGACTTCTCGTTCCAGTGTTTGAACTCTTCTGCATGAAATCTAAACCTCATCGAGAGCCATCTCCAGACCCGTTCTGTAAGCTGTGAACTTTATATGAAATCCTAACCCACAATCTTGCATCCACAGTCGCAGATTCATAGGAAAGCATTTGTACAGCGAGTGATCCTCAAGGATAAATAGTATAAAATCCCATGCTATTTATTTGCTGGTTTGTTTTTTTGGTCACGCATCTGTTCTGAATGAATTATATGTTTGAGATAATATTTGAGGCATTTTCTTTAAAAAACAAAAAAACAACTGCCTTTAGACTCCCAGACCATCAGCGTCACAGAAACACTGAATTCAACGGTTGCTCTGTGTGTGACTGAGAACAGTGAGTATGTTGAGCGGTGGTGCGATGGAAAAGCCCCCCTTGGCCTGATCAGGCTGTACTTGCAGTTTCAAGGCTGATGAATGCTCCATTCACCACCAGCCTTTCACTCCGAGCGGCAGTTAAAACCGCTCCGAGTGTTTACCCAAACGTCTTACACAACTGGTTCTTTTTCCCAGCATGGCATGGATTTGGTGTAGATGTGCCCGCGCAGCAGGGTCGCTTTTTAATATTCAGTTTTCATTCAGCAAAGTGTGTTCATGCACAGCAGGCCCGTGGGGAGCTTATATTCAGCATCACCTAGTATCCTACAGTTTAAACCTGTAACCATGCAGCCGGGAAAGATGGTGGCCCACTTCACTGCTGCTCATGAATAGAATCCTTTATGAGGAGAGGCACGGCTTTGTACGAGATGATCGTGTGTGTGTGTGTGTGTGTGTGTGTGTGTGTGTGTGTGTGTGTGTGTGTGTGTGTGTGTGTGTGTGTGTGTGTGTGCAGGCTGAAAGGCGTCTCTTTCCATCTTGCTTATACTTGTGACCTGGGTGACAATAAATGACATTCACAAGATCGAGAAAAGCAATTCCTTTACGTCCAGCCACTTCTGTTTTTACCTGTGTCACATACAGCCATGTGCTTATCACTGAAGCTCCAACATACCAAATTGTATCTCAGTTAAATTGTCTATATTGTATTTGAATATGTTTTCTAATCGTTTGATGTGCATGAAATATTTATTTATGCAATTTTTAGTTAGAAGTGTCATGCGTAAGCGGGATATATAACGTTATAAATAAATCTGTAAATATATTGCAGTTTTTTTGAGCGGAGATAACAAGCCTAACAAGAATAAGCACACACCTACACACCGTGGTAGAAATAATCTGCTCAGAATCGTTTTTGTTTAAAGTGCCACTCAACAGAATCAGGAGAATGTGACGCATTAAGTGTTATAGTTTGGACCAAAAGATTTAACATCAGAAATGAAGGCATAGATTATTTTCTAACGATTTATGACACGTCCATCTGTTCGTACAGTGTCGGCAGATTAAGATTCAATTATGTGTCATATCTACAATTACAGTGAAATTATTTTCTTTTTTTGGATTTTCCTGTTAGGAAGCTGGGGTCAGAGTGCAGAGAGAGCCAGGAAACACCGCCCCTGGAGCAGATAGGGTTAAGGTCCTTGCTCAGGGGCTCAACAGTAATAACACTGCGGTGCTGGGGCTTGAACCCCAACCTTCCAGTCAGATACTTAACTGTTTGAGCCCAAATATCAATACACCGACTATTCACACACTTTCCTGTATGTGCATCCATCTGTATAATTGTACATCCATATATTCACTAGACCGTCTCTTCATCTGTCTGTCCATCCACATGTTTGTGCACATGTTCATTCCAATTTTTGTCTGATTGTTTGCCCACCAAAATGTTTTTGTCCAACCAACTATCCACATGTTTGTTTCCCCTACACATTACATGTATGTTCACTCATCTGGCTACATGTTTGTCTTCCTGTTTCTTTACATCTTAGTCTTCCTGTCTGTCCTCATTCTTGTTCTTCAGTCTGTCAGCATTTTTGTCTGTCCATCAGTCCCCATGTTCCTCTGCCTATCCATACACACATTTGTTCCCTCACCAATCCGTCCATATGCTCATTTGTCATTCCCTCCGTTTACATGTACCCGTCCATATGTTTTTATTTGTCTCCCTTCATATTTGTTTGTCCTTCCATCTGGCTAAGTGTTTGTCCTTGTTGATCGTTTCTGTCTGTCCATTATTGTCCTCACATCTGTCAACTCCTGCCTTTTATCCATCCACATGCTTGTTTCTCCCTCCCTCTGTTCTTACTGTACAGTACGTTTGTCTCTTCATGTGTCCCACTGTCTAAACACCTGTGCATACATGCGTAGATAAATACCTGATTACTGAGATTTTGAAGCAGAATCTGTACACAAAACCAGGTATCGCTAACACAGTCCGCCATCATTAAAAGGAAATCACAGCATCCGACAAACCTGTAATAACAATTAGAAATAATTTCCTCTCTGTTGTAGTTGTTTTTCCACTTGAGCACACAGAGCTTTCCTGCTGGGCATGGTGCTATTTTCTTATTTTTTTTGTGGCGTTTGTAAGAAACAGGAGGAACTAATGTTTATGCTATAAAGGGGAGCGTACTTGTGTAGGACTGAACACAATGGCTCCTGTTCCTCTCTGCTCCTGTGGGAACAAGGCCTCGCACCTGCATGTGGTGTGGCTTATATACCAGAGCCAGGCGTTCTCATGCAGTGCTGAGGAGCAATGTACACACACAAACACACACACAGCACCAGATGCACCGTCCCTTCATGCTCTTTGGGTGAAAATATGAGGAATCTATGAAAAGTAGGGGCTACTTTTGATGATGCGCCATATGATAATACTCGATCATTATGGTGGTCGTATTATCACATAAGATTACAATAAAAGCCTAGACTATTTTCCTGAAATTGTCAGTAGGGTTTAACGAGATATGAGATGAGAGATGATATGAGATATGACATGATTTCTTTTATTGCTTTTAACATCAGTTAGAGGAGTACTTTAACCAACTAGACAGATCTTTGAACAGTAAGTTTGGTATTGCTTCATTTTTCTCGTGCACGGTGGTGTAGTGATTAGCATTGGCACCTTGCACCGCCAGGGTCCGGGTTAGATCCCCGGCCAGGCTCGATTCCCGTCTCTGTGTGCATGGAGTTTGCATGTTCTCCCCGTGCTTGGTGGGTTTCCTCCGGGTACTGCGGTTTCCTCCCACAGTCCAAAGACATGTAGGTTAGGCTAATTGGCGTTCCCAAATTGCCCGTAGTGTGTGAATGAGTGAGTGTATGTATGTGTGTGCCCTGAGATGGATTGGTACCCCTTCCAAGGTGTACCCTGCCAAGTGCCCCAAGTCTCCTGGGATAGGCTCCAGGCCCCCCGTGACCCTGAATACAGGATTAAGCGGTATAGATGATGAGTGAGTGAGTGTTCCAGTAATTCCAAAAATGTCTTCAACAATCGGCACACAAACATCCAAACTTGCTATAAGTTAAGAACCAGGTCTACGTCCTTCACTCCAGCTGTCGCTTCTGACTACATTTGTAAAATGTCTTTGTGATAAATGAATGACTTGGGGAAGAAAAAAAAAAAAAAGGTCCTATAGGAAGCAGGTGCAAGAAAGCGCTGCCTTATAAATGGGGCAACCATTATATCAGAGCTGCTAACATCAAAAACACACCTGTGTCCTAAATGGAATCATCACACAATCCTGTAAATGATTATTTCCATATACAAGGTGCACCTTGTATATTAATGGCTCTTATTATATCCCACATTACTAACATGTTTGGACATTATTGATCATCTCAGGTTCTGCTCTATCCCACTTTCCTTTTTAGATGATCTCGCTTCTCTATGATTAGCGTTCTCTCTGTCTTTCTAGTACATCTCGCGCATCTAGCATTCGATCAAATGTGTCCTTGGCCTCAGTGTGCATCCCATGAAAGACGCTTCCAAGATTCTCGATTTAGAAGTACGCTTGCTGTGAAGTGTAGAAACTGTCACCTCACTATTCCTAGCGCTTCCTCCATGATGAGCTCAGTGTTAAATGGCCTTGAGCGCCAGTAGTCTGTTTGTGCACATGTGAGTTGTGAAACCTATTTTTAAGCTTTATTGCAGTGACATAAGAAGCTTAGCACTCAGCTGTGCATGGAGAACAGTTGTATTCCGTAACTATTCTGTCCAGAGCTGGATCCTTGACAGCGCACACGCGCGCACACACACACACCTTTGGCAACGTGTATGCAAGTACATGCATACTCCTTTCCTCTTCTTTATTAAGTCAGTTATGAGAACAGAGGACAAATATGTAGGCAAATCAAATAGTGTGTTGTCACCAAGTCTCAGGGATGGGTTCGAACACAATTTTATAATCAAAAGAAAAGGTGAACATTCAAACCAAAATCTGTACAGCTAAAGTACAGTACGGTGCAAAACCCTTCATCCGTCACTCATTTCTTCATATTTTGCTTCCAAAGAGCTATTTATTTTTTCATGCATTTTCTTAAAATGTAGTCTGGAGGCTTCCTGAAGGACTTTTTTTCGCTCTCATTTTCTATGACCTATGAATCATTTAAGCAGAAAAGCATAAACACTTGCAGTGAGAAACAGGTGGAGATGATGACGCATAACCAGGCTGGAAATTAGTATATTGGTGCTGCTGAATGCCGAGTGGTTGGAACTGACGAGAAGGGAAATGAGGTTGTATAATCGAGTCTTGAGGCACTTTGCAACCTGCCGCAGTACCAAGTTTGTTCCCATTGCTCTAATTTAATCACTGTCATTTAACTGAATATAATATGAAGGAATTATGGGTGAAACAAGACTTTTGCACAGTACTGCAGCTCTTAACTGGGGAAATTCAGGAAGAAACTCATAAATCTAAAGTCATTTTTAAGGGCAGTCAGGGATTCAGGAATCTGAATGACTATTTTGGGTTCCCTACTAACATCTCTTTAACCATTTGTATGTTGCAACCATAAAAACCATAAAGATCTTTCCGCATTTCTCCTGGGAATATGTTTTCCTGCGTCCTCAATGTGGTAAAAGATGCATTAATCGAAGTATTGCATGTCAAGATTCCTCATAAAAAATTTTTTTTTTTTAATTATTGATGTGGAATCTTGAATTAACCTAAAAGGCATATGCTTAGAAACTGTATACATTTTGTTTTTCTACTGAGCATGTTTGATACCGTTTAAGAGAGTTGTTTCTCCAAATAAAAAAAAAGGTTTAAAAAAATTAATTAATTAGGCAATTGTACAAAAGATTTAAATCTAATGCTTATATTTGAATGACCCCCCCCCCCCCCACCCCCATCTTTATGTGAAAACATAGTCCATAATCATGTTTATACCGAGCAGCCATCATATTTAAACCATCTGCCTGCTATTGTAGCGGAGATCTCCTTTGGGGTCGTGTGAGACAGAACAAGAAGACCCCATAAAACTTGGCGTTTTTTTTTTTGAAGATGCTCCGACTCAGCCGTCTAATCTTCACAAAAGAAGACCGTCTAGTCTTGTCCTTGTAAAAGTCGCTCAGATTCGTAGATTCGTACACTCGCCAATTTATTCATACACTTAATTTATATTACATTTATAATTCATGCAAACCGACTTCTGTCTTTTTAGAATGTATTTAATTCGTCAAGATTTCTACCGATGTCCAGTGAGATTTTCCAAAATGTATATAAAGATGTGTCGGTATGATTTTAATGCAGCTCGACTCCGAGGCCCTCATCAGTAGTCTCTTGTCCAGCACACTGTGAAATTACAGCAGGTGTGTGTGGAGATAAGAGAGCATACAGGTCTTTACCTCCTGGCCTTTTACCACACTCTCTCTCACACACACACACACACACACACACACACACACACACACACATACCTCCTAAAATTTTGTTATTTGATAGTGTTAGCTACGAACGGCGGTCATAAAATTTGTATTAACCTATGAAAAAAACAAAATATTTGCCCAAATTGAACCGAGTCCCTTCATGGACCTTTCTTCTTGGTGTAGTTCCTTACAATGGATCAAAACCAACATGGCGCACCCGGCTGAAAAAATTGACGTTCACCTTCTTCATGACAGCACGCCAGGACATTCAGCTCACGAATCCGTGAAACCTGCGAGCGACTTGGGGTACGAAATTCTGACTCACCCAACTCTTCCATCACTTAAAGAAACCACTTCGCGGCAGGTGTTCGACGACGACGACGGGATGATAATCGAGGTGTGTGTCGTCTTAGACTAAGCTCATGGATAACGTTTGTTTTCTCAGCAATAACAACTTTTCTGACTGCTTCTTGTAGTTAGCTAATTGGTTGTTTTAGCTAGTTTTGTTCATTTGTGTTGCTAATTTATGTGGTATGTAGCACATTGGTGCTGGAGGAACGTCGTTCTCGCGAACTGTATCTGGTCGAAATGACAATAAAATCTGATGTGACTTGATTCTCTTGAACTGGGAAACTCATTCCACCCTCTCGGGACCAATAAATATAATAAATTTACAACAGTTAATTAAAGCGCTGACCAAGCAACAAGAGGCTTTCCATTACTGAGGGTATGCTCAAGGGGAATAAGTGGAGACAAAGAGAAACTTACGAGTGTTCACCACATCCATGCTTGATTCTCTTCCTTTTTTTGACTACAAAGTGCCAGTAAGAATTTAAAACCGCTTCCACCACTGTTAATTACACAGTCGGTCACTAACTGTCGATTAAAGAATATTTGTTGGCGGAGTAAAATAACTGCTTAATTAAACATAAAAAATGACAACAAATGGTGTTTGTTGAACTGTTGTATAAATGCAATATCACACTCGAGATATCTTCAGAACTCTGATCAACGGCCTCCTGCTTACGGCCACATCACAGCCATGCTGATAACCGGTACATCAGCACTCTCTCTCTCAAGTGATATTGCTTAATTAGATGTGTACAGTGTTTCTTTTTTTAAATAATTTTTAATTCATATGTTTTGTTAATATAAATAAAAAAAAGTTAAGCCCAAGTTGACAATTATTGCTCTAATTGTTTTGGAGTCTGTCTAATTCATGTAAATGTTAATTAATTAATTAAATGTTAATGTTAATTCATTAATGTAAATGTTAAATGTTTACAGAATAGTTATTTTTTACTTTTAGGAGTCCAAGTGCTTGTGACACAATGTGGGTCCAGTTTGTGTTTTGCATAGCTAACACAAGTGTAAGTCAAGAGGTCTCACACACAATGGGAGGAAATGACCTCATCGCGTATCACTTCATGTAGTTGGGGGTTTGGTTGGACTGCGGTTTTGAATACATACACACACATGCACATACTACTACACACTGGCAGCTACACTGACACCCTGGCAGTACATGTGTAACCTTTCCAACTTCGCTCTGATCTCTTCGGAAGGTTATTGTCTAGAGGTGGTGTGGCTTTGACTGAAGGACAGCATGATGGATGAGCAGAAGAGAGAGAGAGAGAGAGAGAGAGAGACCTGGAGAGTTTCCATTAGTGTGTTTGTGTCAAGGCCGTCCGTCATGATGAATGAATAGAGAGAGAGAGAGAGAGAGAGACTGTGCTGGCGTTTCACTGCACCAATGAGATTGCTGACTGCATGACTCAAACGAAACAATGATCAGAGTCAGCGTGTTTGTGTGGTCTCGTATTAGTCCAAGTCCATCTATTTCGTCTCTGCACGATACTTATTTTTCAGCATTGCGTCATCTAGGACGCTGTGCAGATCCCTGACTCAGACTCATGCAGGAGTCCTAACAGGCTAGCTCGTTATCATATGACCTCTGTGCTGCCAATGTGTCATTAGATTACCATCAGAGAAGGGTTTCTTTTTGCGTTCAGAGTCTGGAAGAAGGTTCCTTCAAATCTCGAGCAGGTAGGAATGAAGAAATGTCCCAGATGCGAAAAACTCCCAGAAGCTGTGTTGACACGCAGACATTTTTCTGTCTGTCTCAAAAGATTAATTCAGCCTTCGCATTTCAAATGCACTGTTTACATGTACAGTAGTTTCAAATATTAGTCGTCATCCTGCTCAGAATTGAATCAAACGACATATTAAATAGTTTATAAACGTGTAAAAGCGATCACAGGAAATCTTTGCCTCGTTTTAGATGACTTGTTTTGCAGCCAGCATGACGGTCAATGAGCATCATAAGTAAGCAGCACCGCTTTTAACTCGCACGCCTGCATTTCTGTAGATCTAAACGATTGTGTCTGAGCCAAAATACCTTCTTTGGTCATGCTTAAATTTTGCAGCACAAATAAAATAATGCTAGAGACTGTAAGTACATTTCCAGTACATGGACATCACTTCTTCAATCTGATCAGAGATTCCTCCTTAGCTTTTGTATATAGACGCTGATCGGATAAGAAAGGCTTTTTATATGTTCAAAGCATTTCATCAGAATGTAACTTTTTTTTCCCCGACATGCTCAAAGTGGTTCAAGCATTTAATCTGCAAGAAATATAACCGAAGAAGAAGAAGCAGTCTTGTTCTCGTTGCATGGGGTTCTTTGGCTGCCGCTGAGGACGGCTCCGTGTGGTCTGTGTGGGGTGCTCGTGGTGACTGATGATGGTTTCATTTGACCATGAAGATGAACTTGGACTCGGCCGATGCAGGCAGATTTTTGCTCATGACTGCAATCGCTCAATAGTTTAAGAATTTCCACAAACAGATTTGTATGTGAGCCTCCAACAATGAATATTAACTTCACCGTTCCTTTATACTGCACACAGTATAACCGCAAATCAATCCCTGCTTCATCAAGCCGAGATCACCCTAATGAGGCCGGGTTCCCTGTCGAGTCTGTCTCAGCTTAGGGAGTTTTCCGTGGCTACCATCTCCCCTGCTTGCTCATCAGAGACAAATTGATATTTATTACATTTTTCAATAATGCGTATGAATTATAATGACCATTTTTTCCCCCCTACAAATCCCACCTTCTGCATTATGATTGGTTACAAGAATTCAGTCTCCTCTATTGATTGGTTGGCTGGTTTACTGCATGTAAAATGCCAGTCAATCAGTGCTCCTTCCTCAGCCTACGACCCAGTGGTGAAAAGTATGGACTGGTAGGCCTCCAAGTGGCGCAGTGGCAAAGTGCTCACCCTATCATCTGGAGATCGTGAGTTCGATTCCCAGCTGTAACCTCTCTCAGAGGGGAGGGATAAGAGGTACTTGGTGCTCCAGCATTAATCACAGCTGTACAGCCAATCAGGGGCGCCTGTGAGCTCACGCAAGCAGAAGGAGCTCGCTCATGTACCCCCAATGGTGCACCCCCAATGGTGCATGAGCGAGCAGTTCAAAAAGATGCGATTGGAGGAAACGCGGCCCTCTGAGTCTTAATGTGGGATCCCCTAGTGACGGGGAGGAATTGGACACGACTAAATTAGGGGAAAACTGAAAAAAAAAAAAAAATAGACTGGTGGAAGAGAATTGTTTTTATGGAACAGAAGCAAAATATTTATTCCTGGAAACTCTTTACATCTCTTAATGGGGCAAAAATTTCGCAGAAAGAATATTCATTCCAACAAGAGAGAAACGATCAGATCAAGTGTTTACATAGCTTTCTGTACATTTTCCTGTTGAGTGAATTATCAAAGGTTTACACCACCATCTTTTATTCCTACTGAAAATTAATTCAGATCGAGCCAGATTGGTTCAGACTGTTCAGCTTGAAGTGTTTACATGAGGCGTTTTTATTCCCATTTGGCTAGTGTTCCCACTATTAGTGAAATATCAGTCTATGTAAATGCACATTGTGTAATTTAACCTGGATGTTTCGCTTGCCTGGTTTGGCGTGTTGCTTCACATACTGTGTCCAGCCTTAATGCTGGTACTTAAACTTAATGTGCAATTTGTTTGGACACAGTAAATGAATGTGTCCATCTTGTACATACATAGTTACAAACAAGTGGAACGCTGTGCTTTAGCAGAACCGAGTGAGCACCAGCTGACTAAACTAATACAGCTTCTCAGTGTGGACAGCTTGTACTGTATATGACTGCAATAGATGTCTATTTCCACTAGGTCTAAATAGTTTTGTACAGAAAAAAGCAGTCCTGGTTTTTTTTTCTGTTTAAACACACTTAATATTAGTATAATGTTAGCATCATCTACTACATCTAAGAGAGAGAGTCTTTCTATCATTAGAGCCTCTCAATGTTTACATCAAGCTTCGTGTAATGGCCATAATACCAGGAATTACTGCTGTTAGTGAAGTATTTATTTTTGTCCCAGCGTGTGTAATGCATCTGCCCCGGTGACCCGTCTCTTCCTTTTTAAGCTGATTCGGTTACAAAAGCCGGTGTCATTTTCCGCTAGGATTTTTAAAGACGAGTAAATACAGTAACACTGATGCAGATCAGCGTCAACTAAATTGCCTAATTCCACCCCCCACCCCCCATCCCTGTCTGATGAGATGATCCTCAGTGTAAATGAGATCCTCTGGGGCGTCTGCACACACTTCATCTCCCGCTGACACATCACCATCTCCACATTTCCCAACAAACCTGTAGCTTGTGACTCAGCCCTGCTCGGACTCTGTAATTAAGCCAAAGTGAGTCACGGAGAAAGAGAGAGACTTAATGGAAACACGAAAGCCGTCACTGCAAGACATTGTTAATGCAGGGAGAGACAGAGTGGAGATTCTCTGGGTGGACACGTGGTCTATGCAGTGTAAGTCACTGTCTCGCAGGATGACACGTCCGTCTCTCATTCTGCTCTCAGAAACACTAGAGGCTGTGTGAATGACCTGATCTCTCATCTGCATGACGGCACCTAGAATCTGCTGTGCCTGGTAAACCGCTCCACCACCTTCACCAGTATGTTTGTTACCTGGCATATGACGAGCATCGTTTTTGCACGCACATTATCTCATCAGTTTTTTCCTGCATTTATTTAATTTGGAAATTACCCCGACCTGCACAGACAGGCTGTGATAGGACAGGCTGTGATTCCCGTCCCTGTGTGCATGGAGTTTGCATGTTCTCCCTGTGCTTGGTGGGTTTCCTCCGGGTACTCCGGTTTCCTCCCACAGTCCAAAGACGCACAGATTAGGCTAATTGGTGTTCTCAAATTGCACATAGTGTGTGAGTGTGTGTACAGTATATGTGTGTGCACCCTGCGATGGATTGGCACCCTGTCTAGTGTGTATCCAGCCTATATAATGTATATAATAAAATTATATACCAGAAAATGTAAAGTGCTCGAGCCTTCTACTAATACTCGTATTTTGTAAATATTACTTCTAATTATTTTGAGTTTAAGCGTGGACTCGACCGGACTGGAGTGGTGGTGTAGGAGATTTGCAGAAAAATAAAATGATCGCTGCATACAAGACATGACATTTTAACAATCAACAGAACAAGTTATGCAGCATTTTAGTGTTTATTAGATTACGGTACTACTTGTAGTAGTTTTTAATACTTCAAAACCTGTAAGAAATAAAGCAGTTTGAAATGAATCACATTGTAGCACAGTAAACATTGTATTGTGTCTAATCCTAATGAAAATAACGATGAATTGAATCAAATTATAACAGTTTGACTATGATTCACACCTCTACCTCTAACGTAAGTTGTAAATGAATGAGTAAGAATGCAAGAAAGAGGCGTGGCTGTCATCTTCGCTGCTCTTCAGGAATCAAAAACACCGCCGGCGTAGTGCCGTGAGATTCAGATGTCGAGTCTCTCTGAGACACCTCGAACCCGGTTCATGTCTGTGCTTAGTTCTGTATGAAGGCATCACCCAGGACTGATGTTATACTTCTGTATTGTTAATATTGTTTATATGGAGTGGACACAGTTGCTTTGTTAAAGACCCGAGGGGTCTGCTGTTGTCAGTCTACATGCTCATTTACCTTTATTGCAATGTATACCCAAAGCCCAGAATTATAAATGTAAATCTTACGACCACTTTACTTATTCCGTGATCGTGACGTGATATTTGTCTAACATACAGGGGATATCTGGGGATTCAGTAGTGAAGCCTGTTGAAGTACTTAACTTCTAGTTAAACCTAGCGAATTCCTCAGGGCTCCAGCAGAACTTGGCTCGGCCTCCCCACTGTCTGCTTACATGCCTCCGAGCTGTTTGGCTCTGCTGCTCTTTGCCATGTTACTGGCAAGGCTGGGGCTGGAGAAACCCAGAGGAGGTTAAAACACAGCCAGTCGCCACTAGTGGGTGCTGTGGATTTACTCTATAATCCATATAAACTGCAAACCCAACTGCCTGCTGTCAGAGGCTCCCTGAAACAGATGAGCAGCAGCCCATGTGCAGTGTGTCTCTGGTCTCGGGGTCTCACACTCACTCTCTGTCTTTGTAAATATCTACTGACGGCTGTCTCAGTGGGGACTGAGAAGGGTTTAGGAATGAAGAAACGTTAAAGATTCTTCCCAGAGTTGTTAAAGGATTTTTTTCCTGTGTGTGTGTGTGTGTGTGTGTGTGTGTGTGTGTGTGTGTGTGTGTGTGTGTCTGTGTGTGTGTGTGTGTCTGTGTGTGTGTGTGTGTGTGTGTGTGTGTGTGTGTGTGTGTGTGTGTCTGTGTGTGTCTGTGTGTGTGTGTGTCTGTGTGTGTCTGTGTGTGTGTGTGTGTGTGTCTGTGTGTGTCTGTGTGTGTGTGTGTGTGTGTGTGTGTGTGTGTCTGTGTGTGTGTCTGTGTGTGTGTGTAACTGAATTTGAATGGATGTCGAGCAAAATGGTTAATCCTGTGGCATGAAAAGATGTAATATATTGGAACTGAAAATAGGTTTATGCTTAAATTCTCTTCACAAATGTTTGCGCTTCCGGTCCAGTTCTATCAATTTAACGAGTTTCTTCCATTAAAGAGAGCGCTGTATTTTCTTTACCTGGTCCATGAGCACCTCTGAAACTGTACTGTTTGGTCTCTTGTCGCTCTAATGCATTAGACAGTCTTGTAATTACATTTGGCGAATCCTGCCCTCTGTTGTGCCTTGCTAAAAAAAAAAAAAAAATCAGTTCGAGCCTAAATGTGCAGAACAAGCTGTTAATCTTGGACTGAAGTGAGTCCTGAAATGTGTTTTTTATTTATTTATTTATTATTATTTTTTAAAATATTTTTTTATTTTTAAGTCTGCATCTTTGGGAAAGCCTCCAGACTCTTCACTACTTTTAGGGCATTTTCACACTAACCACAATTGATTTGTACCGTTCCCAGGAATGATTACCTCCCTCACACACACACACATACACACACACACACTCTCCCGGTGGCCAGCGTTTACATTATTCTTGGTCTCTACACTCAGGTACGCTTGCGTATTTAAAATCTCTTATTATTATTATTTTTATTTTTTTTTAAATGTTGAAGAGCAGTGCGAGCTTTCCTACAGGGTCTAATTTCGTGATCAGGTCAGATTGGCTTCCATATCCGATCTGGTCCATGTCCGAGTACGCCGTACTGTGTCCGAGACCGCTTCTTCAAGCAGCATCAGGCACGGTTCCCGAGCTTGGAACAGTTGTGTTCTCACTGATGAAAATTAACCAGACTTTGGGTTCAAGTGTTCTCTGAAACGATCCTGGACCCCTAGCGGGAAAAGACTCTTAGTGTGTTTCGCCCCCTCAGCATGTCACATTAACATTACCGGAATTGGGATAATAACACATTATCACATTATCACCAAGTCTCCGGAGGCAGTGTTATGATCTCAGCGACGATCTGATCTCAGGCTCCTTATGTGATAATAAAATTAACCACTTGATTACCTGAATGACCAGATTATCCCATATGGAGTTTTCCCCCTGATGATACGAGCATATTCCAGGAGTCAAATGGTGAAAGTGGTTTTGGGAGCTTGAGGAATCGTTTTCGCATACACTACATTTAATTTATTTTTGTAAATTTTTTTGGCCAGACAGTGCATGATTCTGTTAAAAAAAGAAAGGGTTATTGATTTTGTCATTAATCGTGATAGCTTTGGACATCTTTAGGTCGATTTACAGGAATAGATCATGAGGACTGATTTGTGGTGGTGGTGATGAGGAGGAGGAGGAGGAAGAGCAGAAGGATATGTGTGCATGGAGAGTTTGCAGTTTATTGTAATGCTATGATCATTTCCCACTGATTATTGTTTATTGATTATTCCCTACATAAATGTTTTTGGCTTGTTTTGTGATGTAACTGGGTTCATTGAGTTCACCGTTTTGCGCTCAAAAGTGTGGTCTGCATTTTATTTTTTAGGTTTTTCTGAGATTTGTTTAAATTTGGCATCATCTGTAGACCCTGTTACTGAATACACTCAGCTTCCCCTTGCTATATACAAATTTAATCAGAAAAATTTCATCTCATCTCATGATCAAACAACTTTATCTTTTTTTTTTTTTTTAAGTGTATTTAATATTTAAACGTCCTTTTAATTCTTTTCTTTTTCATGACGGTAGTAAGTGTGTGAGGTGGCATTCCCTGTCTGAGGCCTTCTCTGTTCCGTTCCAGAGCAGGTCGAGAGAGAGTAGCAGATGTTCGGGCTCTCTGGCACGGCGCCACCCGTCTGTGGCAGGCTGTGTGTAATTAAAGCTCAGCCATGGCGAGGTAAAAACCAGGGCACTTGTGTTGTGGATACCGTCTCTGAAGTTTATTCTGCTTAACCATGCCTCCTTCCTGTTTACTCTGCTCACCTCTTGCTCATCAAATCTTCACGTTTACACTCGGTTTGCGCGCAGCTCACACGCTCGCATGCGATTATGTCACCGGAGCCACACGTGGCGTTCGATCCTCAGACATGTGTTGGCGTGCTCTAGGATGTTAGCGCTTTCTGTTGATTGTTTTATTTTTAATTATTTCTTTTTTTCAAGCAAATGAAGATGCTCATGAAAAGGTCGTGAATGCCAGATTGAGATGTTTGGCTGCCTCGTAACATCTGCGCGTTATGATACCGTGGATGTTATTTAGACCAAATGTTTGGAATGCGAGGGAGCACCTGTGTCACGGTTCTTTAAAGAGCACCGTCGTGAGAGATATCATTTATTTATTCTGGAATCGTCTGCGTTTATTAAATTTGTCGACTGTTCCGTTTCGTTCATTATCATACCGCGAGGAGGCCGCAGATCTCCCGCTGCTCGTCTTTCATGTCTTTTTCAGAGAAGAGTCTACCATCCTCCCCCCTCTGTCTTGCTGCAGGGTATTGTGGGAAGGCTCCAGAAGATCCACCAGGAGATGAACCAGAGCAGAAGCATGCCTTGTTGTTTAGTGCAGCTGGTCATACGATGATCTACCACCACGCCATAACCTAGTTTATCTGATATTTGGGATTCATCAAATTGTACGGGAGGCGTGCATGCGTTTTTTCTTCTCTCGTTATGTGTCATTGTAGAGCACGAGACTGCAAACCTCATGAACCCTGAAGTTATCTGTCTTCTGCTCTCTCTCAGACCTCTCCTCAGGCTGACCGTCTCAGCTCTCTAGACGCTTGCGCAACGCCTTGATGGAAAAGTGTGTGCGCGCGCGTGTGTAAGAGGAGGACGAGTAAAGGATATTTAGCGACACTATCGTATAATCCACTTGCATTTGTTTCAGAAGTGTGTTATCTTGCCTGTTTGTGTTCGCGGTGAGGACGTCGCGTTCATCACCATGTTGGTGGTTACCGATGGTTACCATGGACACCGCCATCGCAGATAACGGATCTTGATTATGATTGTCTGACCACAGGAACAGACAATACCTCCATGTCTGTCTGTCTGTCTGTCTGTCTGTCTGTCTGTCTCTCTCTCTCACACACAGACATACCGATGTGTGTGTGTTACTCCCATTCAAGTCATGACTAAACTGAAAGTGACGGCTTCCAGTAATATTGCTCTCGTCCATCTCTCCTCACACGCTGGTGTAAATTAGCATACTCGATCCCTCACTCTCATTGTTTTCTGCCTTCCTATTAACCCCGGGCTATGCTCCGCTTCTCTCCCCAGAGTCTTTTGGTTCACGCCACCCTCTGTATAATCTCCTCCCTTCCTTCTTTTCGCTCATCCCCCTCTTTTTCTTTTTTCTTTTCTCCTCCCCCCCTCTTTGCTACTGAATGAGCCAGCCGAGCCCCTACACAGCCTCCTCCTCCTCCCCTGCCGTTTTCTCCCCCTTTTCCCTGCTGTTCATTTGCCGCACAAACTGCACACACACATACATGCACGCACACACTCTCTCCATTACCCTCACGTCCATCTGAGACCAAGAGACTTTTCTGCATGGCGGGATTTCGCTCTGTTAGTGCAGTGTGGAATATATAGGCTGTGTGCAGAAACGTAGATTCTGTGTGTGTGTGTGCGCGCGAGTGTGTGTGTGTGTGTGTGTGTGCGTGCGTGCGTGCGTGTGTGTGAGCACAGATTGGAGTTTAGCATAACACAGAGGGCTGGATTTCTAAGCAGTCGGAGTTCTCACCTTTAATGGAAGGACTATACCACGGTAAGCATTTTCCCCTCCCACTCACACACCGTGCTGAAGGGACACATGTGCATCTAGGTGAAAGTGTGACCATAGCTGTTTCGTGTGTGTGTGTCTGTGTGTGTGTGTGTGTGTGTGTGTGTGTGTGTGTGTATGAAAGAGAATGAGTGTGTCATTTACAGTTTAAACAGAGTGTAAAGATGCTCGGGCTCAGAAACGAAGAGGCGATTCCTCTCGTTTCACGCATCCATCCGTCCTCCTCTGGCTTGGCGCCATCGAGTGCGTGACATCTACTTCGCCGAAGTGCCGATTGCATCATTATAACCTCAGTGAATAGTAGAGTGTCGCTGTGATCGATGTCCTCCGTCATTCCTTAAGCATTACACAGAGGATAAGCGGACGAGTCACGGCGTCCTCCTCTGTCCTGCTGAATGTTTAACGCTGCTTTCTATCGGGTTTTTCTTTATCACATATCGATCAAGACAAAAACCAGTCGTCTTTTTTTTTCTCTCTCCATTCTTCATTTTTCTCTCCCTTGGTTGTATTGCAGCAGCAATGGCTTTCTGTAGGAATGTAGGTAAGAGACATGAAAGTCTTGCCAGAAGTGCTCATTATTTACACACGTTTGGAAAGGCAACACTATTTAGATGTACAAGTGCGTGGATAATATGGATCAAAAAACGATGAGAAATCATAAGGCGCGATGAAACAATCACTTTAATGGACTTTAATATCTGAAAAATACATGCTTCTTTTTGTCCACATTTGATAGCAATAGTGGATACAGTTTTGTGCAAGGAGTTGACAAGAAGTTCATCGCATAGAGTTTATACCGTCACTGCATCCGAGCCCATGCCGCCGCGCTATTAACAGCGCACTATGGTTCCAGAACCATTAATTTCATATCCGCGCGTGTCCGTATGAGAGTTCTCGTACATGCTGTATCGTACATGTGGTGTGCAGTCAGGATCCGAGAGGCACATCATCAAGGCGTGAAAAAAACACATTATGCCACGGGGTTTTACATACTGTACTGATCTAATGTACTGACTTTTTTTATGCAGTGAAAATGTGCAGTGAAGTATAACACACAGGTACAACACATGAACAGGACACGGCTTGTCTGAAAGCATGGCACAGTTACACTCGTGACGTTTTAAAGAAGAGATTTTGGCATGCCCCCCCCACCCCACGTTCTCCCACAGTTCAAAGACATGCAGATTAGACTAATTTTGGGCACCATGTCCAAAAGTGTCTCAGTAGTTAACACGGCATTACATCATTTATCCTTGCTAGCTTACAGGACGTGCTCGCGTACGAAGACATGGCTACAGGATAATACTTGAGTCTATAAATGAGGTTCCATCTCGAGTCTGGTTCCTCTCAGAGTCTCTCCCACATGTCGACTCCGGCAGTTCTTATTGCCCCTGTCGCCTCTGGCTCGCTCGTTACTGACAAACTGATGTATGTATAATTCTGCATTTATTTACTTTTTTAAATGTATATTTGGGATTTTTATTTCTGTAAAGCTATTTTATTGCGGCAAAACGACGTTGCCGCAAAAAAAAACAAAAAAAAAAAACTATGCAAATGAAACAGAATGAAATTAAGTTGAATGTACAGTTTAACAAATGCCTTTGGATGTGTTGAGTACTGAATTTTGTTTGTTTGTTGGTTGGTTTATTTGATTTATGCATGTTATTGCAGTGAAGTTTGTTCTTTAACTTCATTAATAATTGTTGTGCGTTCACTGGGTCGCCAGGGCAAAGACTAGGTGATGACATTCACTTTATCTTTGGTCACACTAGTATTTACATAGGCTGGCTCATTCACTCATTCATGCATTTCTGATTTGTCTACTTTTACTGTGTGTGTGTGTGTGTGTGTGTGTGTGCGCGCGCGAAGGACATCTTGAAAGAGGCATGCTTACACCCTCTTTTCTGCCCTCAAGGACTATCAACAAAGATACACTCAAAAAGAGGAAGGTGTGTGTGTGTGTGTGTGTGTGATGAAATCAAATCAGTGCTTCAGCATGATGAGAAGGTTGTACATGTGTTAATTTGTAAGCATTATTTAGTCAGATACTCTCCATACTCTAGCGTTGCTCTGGGACGCCCCCTGTGGGACTGTTTGTGTTGCATTTTAGTTAAACACACCTGGTGCAGCAGTGAGACTGTCTAATGTGTAGTCATTCTAACAAAAGATCAAAAGATTACTGGCTAAAATGACTAAATCCCCCACCCCATATTTTTTTTCGGAGCATGTAAAATAAATCAGACCGTCCAGGCAGGGAATACTGACAGACATCCTGCTGTAGACAGCACTGTCCTGTTTTTTGCGCAATGTCACAGCGCTGTCGTTTCATTCAGTACTCTGGATCTTGTCATAATGTGTAATGGAGCAGCTGCTGATCTGTGAGGTTTGAAGGACGCCGTCTCTCCACTTCCTCCCGTTTCCTGCGACTGGATCGGCGCAGAGCTGCAGGCCTTGGACGCCTGACCTTGTCCGTACTCTGGTAGTTCAGCACTTCTGTTTGGTCGAGGATCTCGGGGAATCAATTCCTACTGATCCGGGAGAGCTTCCTGCACTACAGAGAGAGACGGAGAGGAAGAGATTGATAGCACAGAGGATGTTGTAGTTTATAGAGCAGCTTAATGCTCATAGTTCATTTGACTAACTGCTCTTCTCTGAGCTGTGACATTTAAGCTAACTCTGTCACATGCTCTGAATTTTATGATAAATTCACACCGAATCGGAGCGCTTTGCTTCTGTAGCGCATCCAAACGTTAATCCCTGAGAAGATGAACATTGGAAATGACTAGGGGTGCTCCGATCAGGATTTTTGGGGCCGATCACCGATCACTAGAAGCTGTATCGGCCGATACCGATCACAGGGTCTACTCAAAGCCTTATCATGTAGCGTTATTTATTAAACTATATCTAACAACAATGTAAGTTAAGTATTGAAATTACAAGAAGAGGAATATCATGAATTAACAACTGTGTTTATTGGCAAGCAACATGTGCAAGACGTCAACTTAAAACAGCAGCCTGTGTTTGATTAGTAATTGGGAACAGGCAAGTAGGACGCGAGTCGCCGGAAGTTCTGCAAGGTCCGCAAGCATCCGCGAAGACCACCAAAAAATTAAACATGTTTAAAATAAGCTTAAAATAAACGTTTAATTTTTCATGTTTAAAAAATGTAACGTTTGACAAATTTTTCACGTGTAATCACAGCGGCAAAACTCGCGGTGAATCATGATGAACTGTACTTTCGGACATCGCGCGAAATCACGTAGGTGAGATTTGGGAATTACCGACCGCTGAGTGAGTGGTGGCGCGCGAGTTGCTGAGCTCTCCCGTGCTCTCAAATGTCTGATGAGGTTCGTGGTGTTATAATGCTTTGGGTGCATTGTCTTGTTACACAAGTTGCCGATTGCTAATGTATTGTCTTTTTCACGCAACACGTAGAATTGCCAGACCGGTGAAGCCATTTTAGCAGCGCGCAAAAAAAAATTGTCTCGTGAGTTTTGCGTCATCTGATCGGCTTTTCTATATCGGCCATTATAGAGACTGCCGATCAAACATCCCAAAGCAATTATCGGCCGATTATGATCGGCGACCGATCAATCGGAGCCCCCCTAAAAATGACATCAACTTTATTACAGTCATAAAAGTGCTGAGCTCTTATTTTGATTCGGATATTTGAAAAGTTCCTCCAGAGTGAACGACTTGGACGCAAACCAGGGTCGTTAATAATAGATAGACCATGTCTGTAAAGAGAAGCCCAGAATTCACAAAGGTTCCCGATGACTCAGTAACATATCTTCTAAGCATAAGCATCTTTTATACAAAACTCACACTCTAAAGGCAATAATAATACCGCGTCAAGATTGTGTTTCCTTCACAATTTGTAATCCATGAATTCGGCCTTAGTGTTTGCCTTCAAACATCACACAGCTTTCCGCCATCATAGAAGGCATGGTGCATGCCATTGCTTTTTGCGCAACAAGGGTCGATGAACTGAGCGTTAAGGTGTGAGCCCTGCACAGTCACATCACTTAGTAAACGCAGCAATCTGCTGAAAGCTCACTGCCTCAAAGTTCACTGCCATTTCTCACTAATGAGGCGCTTACCTGAATAGAACTAAAATTTCGCAAGAAATTTAGAAAAACTATAATTTTGCTAAAAATTTGCCTCGGAATCGGCTGCATTGTCAGCATACAAGCAAAACAAGGTTTTTTTTTTTTTTTTTTTGCATTTTGTGCATGATGTAGCAAAGGCATAGCACCATGGGTACCAAAAATGTTATCAAAATGAAAAGGTACCCACTCTTAGTTTCGTTTTTAAAGCCGCCTGTGCAAAGAATAATCATAAATTAAGGTTAAGTGAGGTTTTAATGTCTATTTATTTCTTATTTTGCTTCATTTACAAGTAATTTCTAAATGTTTTGATTAGTTTTATACGCAAAAATCGAATTAAGTTTTTGGAAATTGGTAATATTGGGTATATTTCTAGGGTGGCTGAAACGTATTATCTGCATTAACATCATTTCCTCTGGGAAAATGCGCTTTGCAGTGTGAAATTCCGCCTTAAGGACTCGTCTCCGGAACAGATTAAATTCGTATGCATATCGGTCTGTCCCTGCTGATCAATCTCAATCTCAACTGATCCTTCAGTTAATTGTTTTAGAAGCACTACAGCTTTAAGACTAATTAAGTTGGTGTGTATGTATGATCTACTCTATAAGCTATCAGTAGTATAAGCTCCCTGATAGATAGTGTGTCACACACACACTACATATCTCAACGCGTCATACAGTAACTGTGTTCCACACCTCTCATCTCACCGCGTTACTTCCTCTGCCCTCATATCAAGGCGAGTCATTATCGACCCCCGACTCCGCCTCTGATATCGTGTCGTATCAGCACTTTAAAGGGCCATCTACAAAGCTTGTAGCAGCTCCCTGGCATTCAGTTTGCATATCCCGGAAGGCTCTCGGTAATTTTCTGGAGCGAATCTGATGATTGGTAGGCCAAGGTGTATCTGGAACCTACAGACACACTGGAGCCCGCAGTATCAGAGCTCAGTCCTGCGGTATCTCCACTGATCCACATGGTGTTCTTATGCTGCAGCGCTAGTCTGGGTGGGAGGCGGGGAATTCCTGTGTCTCAATATTCCTAGTGCTCATTCTGTAGTAGGGGGTGAGAGGACAAGGGCAAATGAAGGAAAGGGGAGGAGGGGGGGGGAGGCAGTCTGGGCCGATGAAAGGCTGATTAAATCACTGACAGTGTGCTGCATGTGTGTGCTCGCTCTTCCTCTGCACTCCTGTGTCCGCCTGTGTAATTACTCAGCTCCGTAATTGCCGGGTTGAGCGCACTCTCACAAAGTAGGAGACTGTCTTCAGCAACAAAGCCTCTCGCTGTCTGCGAATGCAAAAGGAGAATCAATCATGGTTGGCAAAATTGCACCGAACTATTCATCTCTAGCTCTTTCAGCCGAGCAGCATGCCGCTGGACAGTAGCGAGGGATCTAATGAGTGCCGTACAGTCCTGAGTCTTTAAACGACGCAGTGCTGCTGATGGAGCAAGTGCTTGTTAGAGGTGAAACCTGGTTTATTAGATGTAAAAAATAAAAAAACAATAACGGGATGTCAGTGCCAGTCATTTAGACATTACAGTTAAGGCACAACATTTGTGATTGAAACCAATGAATCATGAATTGCTGCAAGTGAACCAGTTCTCGTCAGGATCATTCTAGACACACAGTCAAGCTTTTATTTAGTTTGTTCCGACGGTCAGAACGATCAATTGTCCCTAGAAACATTAATTTAAATGAATGCAGTTAGAATCGAATCGGTTCATAATGAATCGGCTTTCGATTCGATTCAGAATCATTTCATGCATTACGATTCAGTTAGACTTAATACACTAAACAGCAGTTCGGTTTGAAGATTGAAGCTTCTTTGAGAATTATTTAGATGCATTCCGGAAAACATATTCCTGCCTTACTGATAGCAGAATTCATGAATCTGTGGTCTATATGTATGTAAAAGTGAAAAAATAAATATAATAATTGATTAGGGATTTTGGGAGGAATTTGCTCCCCCTCCCATTTATTTTTCTATCCATTTCATTTTTAAAACAGCTACGAAAACAGCCTGGCTCGAATAGTTTCATGCTGATGAAATGATCATCTCCAGACTCCCAGACAATTTTCCCGAAGCCGATTTGTTCAGGTTCCAGATCAAGCAGTAGTTTTGGCTTTAAAAACAGCACCTCATTTAAATTTTTTCTTTTTTCTTTTTGGAAGCGGGCTAAACGACAGGCACACAGAATATCAACGCGATTAGCTCACGGACATACGTTTTGCATGGCGTATTGTGAAAAAACGTAACGTACGAAATGTTCGAATAACCAACAAGTCATCGCCAGGGATCAAAAAGTTTTTTTTTTTTTTAAAAGGCCCCGAGAAATTTGTCCTGGTTAATCCTGTTAAGTTGTGCTGAACATGTTAAGCAGCATACCTAAGAGACACATCAGAGAGGAATGTCTGAAGGTCAGAACAGTGCGGATCGAACCGGATCGTTTATACCGAAATATATGAAAGAAACTGTGGACATGGGGAAAGTGACACTCACTGTATGTTGTGTATTAAAATGCCACTTGCTGTGCTTATCTAAAATTTCACACAGCACCCTGAGAGAGAGCAGATGGGTGAATGTGTTCGAGCCAGAAATAGGCTCAAGTTGATTGATTGAAACCAGGCGCGTTCACTGATCTTGCCCTTGTTAATTCATATGAAGGTAATAAGAATAGTATTTCATGTGTTTTTTTTTGTTTTTTGTTTTGTTTTTTCTTTAAAGTAAACAAATACAGTTCTTACTTTTATAAGAACTTATTTTCGGACGGCATGATTATTGATTTGATTTAATAGCACTATTACTATCCGAGTTGTTTTAAGCAGCTATACTTCATGCGTGTTTAAGATGTATAAATAAATAAATAAATAAACTACTTAGTGTTTAATAAACATTGAAATGTTGTGTAACTTGTGGTGTTTACATCTTCTTTTTTTTTTTTTCTTTTCTTACCAATCTGACACTCCACGCTATACATCACACATACACTTTTTTTTTTCTTAAAGCTGTGGTGTTTTTAATTAATTTATCAATTTCGATCTTTAGAATCTAAAACTGACCGGCTGTTTTAGTTGATTAAACAGACAAACAAAAGATCAATTAAATGAGATATTACGACTTAGATTGCGAGGCACGGTGGCTTAGTGGTTAGCACTGTCGCGGTCTGTGTGCATGGAGTTTACATGTGCATGGAGTGCATGGAGTTTACATGTCCTCCCTGATTTGCATGCTTGCTGCATGCCCTAAATATCTTGGGATAGACTCCAGGACGCTCGTGACCCTGTATACAAGATAAATTGGTATAGACGATGATGAATTTAATTGCACTGATCAAGTTGTAAACCTATTTAAGCCCTTTAGTGCATTGTCAGTGTGAGCAGAAATAGTGCAGTACATGGCTGATGTTGGAAGACAAACCAACTACGTGTATATTACCACTGCGTAGAATGTTTTCAGGTACAAAAGAATGAAGAGGACGGGGCAATTGTAGTCAGGAATGGGAACTTTTTGAATAAATATTGACTTTTTGACTAAATATTCCCACTCCTGATAATAGTCCACATGTAGCTCAATCCCGATGGCTTTTTATACATCATATGTTTTCGTATGAATACAGGATAACTGAGCGCCAGATGCCATAATCACACATGCCTAGCACCCAGGTGGGCTCGCAAGAAGATTTTCTTTTTCCCCCTCCTCTGCTCTGGTTAACACTTGCAGTGTAGATGTGCTGCATCCCTCCTGGCACAACATCACCGCACTCGTTTTTTTTCTTCCACATCTGTTTGACTCGCTCCCGGAGGATTACCCGTTAGTCTTGCCGCATGTGATGAGTCGTTTAAAGATTTGTCAGCTAAACACTTTACCGTTTTTGAGTATCTCCGGGATAAACGCATGATGTTCTTGGCCACAGATCATCAGACAGGCTGCGATTTTCTTCTCGGTTCTGTTAATTTTTTTTTCCCCCGTTCTATGGAGACAAAGACATGCTTGTGTATTCACCTTGCTCAGCTCAACATCCAAGCCATACACACATATATTCTGGATGGAGGTAAATAATAAAGAGAATGAGTGAGAATATTAAGCTGGGTCTCATGCTGCCAGATTGTGAAGCAGGTGTTTGGGCTTCAGCCTGTCTGACAGATTTCTGGGAGGCACACAGAAGGGCGGGGTGTTGATCTGACCCTGAGTCAGCGCCCTCGTTCTCACCAATTGATGTATTTGCCAGACTGGGATCCAGGGGTCAGGGTTCATACTCCGAGACGGGTGATCAGTCTATTAAATATCACGCTTTGTCTGTGCAGCAGGAGACCGCAGCACTCGCCAAGACGTAATGGAAGTTCATTAAGGAAAGCCATACTGAGGGTCAGAGACCTTCAGGGCGTAATAGCTAGGCTGTTCCCGGACTGCCAGTCAGTGCACATGGTAGCTTATACACCTCCATCCATGTGATTCGATCAGCTGGGTTAATATATTGATTACCTGAGAGAGATTGTGTTAATCAGAACGCCTTTACAGGCTTAGGACCATTAAAGCTCTCATTGTTGTGAGTGTTGGGAGGGTTGTGAAACAACCTGCACCACAGGATTTGTTCAAGGAATTTCATAGTATGTGTTTTGATATTTTGCATGACATCCTCAATGCACACATTAGTATTCAAGCTTCCGTGTTCGCAACTTGCATAAGAAACGAATGGTCGCTTTATTGCATCCAGGGTGAACGTGAGGTTGAGCTCGAACATGACCCTGTCTTCCATTAAGCCTCCATATCGGACCTCATATAAAAGTCTGCTCCATAAATAATTGAGGCACCATAATGCAAGTTCAGCCCCATTAACGTGGTGGAGTAGTGCTCTCCGTGTGATGGATAGCAGGTTTTAGGAAATGATTCTGTAAAAAAAAAAGTGTCCCGACGTGTCTCATAGAGCACACACACACACTCAGCACCTCCAAACAGACTCCCGTGTTATAGCCTGCAACATGTCGCCATGGATTTTGAGAATGTAATTCTGCTCTTTTGTTATTCTTAAGATTTGGAAATTAAATATAGAAAAAGGCTTAGTTAGTTTTGTTCCTGAGACGAAACCCAGTAAAGGTTCTATATAGAACCATACCACATAGTTTTTTTTTTTTTTTGGAAAACCAAGAAGCAACTAGATTTGCGTTTATCTGAAGACAAATACACAGCGGTTACGAGAACCAGGAAGTAATTGAAGGGTGGATGGGTGGATAGAAGGAAGGATGCAGTGATGGATGGAGGGAAGAATGAAAGGAAGGATGGTCAGGGGGATGGATGGCTGGCTTGTGTGGGATGAAGGATTGAAGAAGGAAAAACAAAAGACGGAAAAATAAATGTGAAAAATAAAAATGGAGGAAGGAATGAAGGGAGAACGAAATGAGGTCTGAAAGAAAGAAACAAATGAGAGAAGGTGATAGTGGCACTGATACTGAGGAAGAGTAAGAAACAAGAAGGGAGAAACGGTATAAAAGAGAGGAAGAAAATGAGCGATAGAATTCAGAAAAATAAAAGAATGGAACCCTAATTTTGTGAGCAAGAGAAGAAACCTTTGCACTTGGCATTGATTTCATGTACTTTTATTGTATTTTATGGCTGGAGAAAAATATGTTCGACTATCTAGCCCCAATATGCTGCACGGGAATCCCAGAGTATTTCTTTAACATGCTGTTTTTAAAAAAAAATTGTTTTCTTTATCACACACTCTAAAACATGCTTGAACATTTCGCTCCTGTGTTTTTAGAGGATGTAAACGGTTATTTACTGCCGGGGATAAGCAAACGGTTAAGCGTTGTTTATTACACTGGAAGAGGAATGACCCAGTTTTTGTAATAGACGCTGTGATCATGTGACACACGGTTTGATTTGTAGAGACCAGGGTCTGAGACGAGAGCTCCGTGTTTATGGAAGCTTTCCTTTTCCGTCTGGTACGTCATCATAATGTCTGATTATGTGCAGAAATCCAGCAATTGCGATGAAACAAATAAGGTTAACTATACATGCCTGCTAAATTGAAACAGATTAAAGGACACACTTGTACTTTTTATTTGAATTATATCAGTGAGGTGGCTTTATGTACACACACACGCACTACCACTCTTACAGATTCTCAATCTTTTATATCTCCACAGAGTAAACGCTGTCATTATGTCATTCATCATCGCTTATGGCTTTTAGTTTGCTGCTGATTGTT